>CATIWF010006643.1:0-41638 GCA_949630135.1 Balakata baccata | reverse complement strand
ATATATAATTGAGGCAATTTATTATTCAAATATCCACCTAATACAATTAATTTATGGAAGGAATTAAAAGAAAAAAATGACGCTCCATTAACACGAGTGATGAAGTGAGTCGGTCTTGTAATGAAAATGATTATGCATAATGCTTTTTTCTTTAATTTTTTATCTAAAATTAGTATAACTAATCCATAACAAATTAGATATGGCTTCAAAAAGAAGGCAAAATACATCTTTATAGTATTTAATTTAACTTTATATCCAAAATTCAAACTTAAAAACTTAATAATATGAAAGAATTTCATGTCAATGGGTATATATATCCTCTTGAGCAATTATTATCCATAATATTGTTACATGATAATGCCAACTAAGTTATTGTGTTAGTAATGAGAACAAAATTTACTTACACCTAATTTATATAATTCAAGTTAATAAAATAATAATTTATATATCATATATTCTATATTATAGGGTTCATTTCTGCAAATTTTATAAATTTGAGATTGAATCTCCGCATTTTCTGCTTTCTTTAATTTGTCATTTGTTGATTTTCTTTTGCTTTGATAATTATTCATTAATACTTTGTCTTTTCTTATTAACCAGAGTTAATTTTATCATTTTGTTTTTATTTCAAAATTTTAAAAATAATATTTTAATTTAAATTAATGTTAGCTTTTATTATGTTGTTAATATTATGTTAATATCTTACTCTATTGTAAATAGTGGAATAGTGTGTCAATTAGTAAAACCTATTTTATTGTTAGCAGAAGAGTTATCAGTTATATGTATAGTGACAAGTGAAATATTAGATGTCAAGCAGCCGATACCACACTTTATTCTATATACATAGAATTTGAAATTTTAATTCAATTAATTTCTTTAATCTTTTTCTAAAATTCCCAGCAACACCATGTTATGAATTTGTCTAAGATTATAACCATTTGTCTCTTCTATTTTCATTTCTTCAAAAATTTTCTTCGTCTTCGTAATAGTGTGGTAAAGATTCAATTTTTTTTTTAAATAAGTAAAGATTTAATTATGAATTTAGAATTTTAACAAATACCAACAGGTCTTTGCAATTTACCTAAGAAAAAGAAAGACTAATTCCAAATACTTTAATAAAATTAAGCAAGGTCAAATACTTTAAGGTGATTAGGTGAAGTCTAACTTGCGAAATTTTTTAGATAGAATAGATTTATGTAAATTAATATAATAAAAGTACTAAATAAATAAAATAAAATAAAATAATATTTTTTTATTAGTTTGTTCTATATAAACACTATGTTTCTGGCTAACTTAAGGAGTCAATGCTATCCAGTATCCACGGCAAGACTTTTAGTTCTCATTAATTATCGATACAAATGCCTGACCTCAAATATATTCAAAGTCGAGCCATGCATTGAAAATTTACAAAAATTATTTATTATACAATCTCAGCTCACAATGGCGAGACATTGCTTTTTAGAATTTATGGTTCCTCAAAAAAAAAAAAAAAAAATCAAGTCCTTATGTTTCCCTTCAAATTTCCATTTTGGATTTTTTTTTCTTTAAGTAATTCGTTTTAAGAAATCAATTCCTTGGCTTTCATAATTTTCCTTTTGGTTCGATAATTATTGATTAATATTTTGTTTTTTAATCTAAATTCTTTCTTATTAACTATAGTTAATTTTATAGGCTAATTACATTAAAAACTTTGAATTTTTAATTTACTATCAAATATAGCATGAAAGAAATTTAATTTAGTTTGATATTGACGTGACACTTTAAATTTATTTTTTTAATTTGACTTTGCTTATATATATTAATATATATATGTGATATTTATTTTTTAAAATTAATATATGACTGTTTTTTGAAATAGTACGACAGTAATTAAAAAAATATATATATCTGCATACAACTAAATATTAAAGAGTTTTGAATTTGTATAAATATAAAATATATTTGCTCAAAACTAATCACATATATATAAACTATATATCAATATAGATATAACTATATCGATGCAGATTTATTTCTATAAGAACTATCTATATAACTTTATAAAAAAAAATTTAAAATGTCACATCACTATTAAACTGAACAAAATTTCTTTTATATGAAATTAAAAATATATATATTGAAGGAGAAAGTTCAAAAAAAATATGTATGTAGTTTTTAATTTTTATAATTTTAAATACGATGTTTTTCTTTTACAAAACAGATTATATAATTTGCGCTGTAAGTAAGTTTAAGCATTGCATATATCACTAATACTGTTAAAAAAAATCTAATGTATCACTATTTCTCTTTCCTACACGACAGTTTATCACTAGTATCATTTAACAATCACACATGATATTTAATAATTTAAAAAATTAAAATAATAAAAAACTTCAGATTCCCATAATTTTTTTTTCAGAAAATTCAGTCCGGCCACCAGCCTCCTTCAGTCCAGCCACCAATTCCAGAAAATTCATTCTCTTTCTATTTTTTCCATTTTAATCCTAGCCTCCTTCACCTTCATCAATTCCAGAAAACTCAATCTCATAAAAGAAGAAAACACAAACAAGAAAATCCAGAAAATTCAACATTTTTTTCTACATGGCACTTTCCATTTTTTTCCATTTTAACCCAGAAAATTCAACATTAAAAACAAGAAAACCCCAACACCAACATTTAGAATTAACAGAAAATTCAATCTCATCATAGCAAAAAATCATCTCAGAAAAAAGAAAATCAGCATAAAAGTCAAAAAATAAAAAATAAGAAATCATCTCAAAAAATAAAAAACTTTTACACAGATCCAACAAATAAAACCCAGAAAAAATCAAAAGATAAAAAATCCATCTCTTCGATTCCAACAAGTCAACAAATGCAAGTTGAGTTGTGGGCGGAACCCTCATATTGAGCTCCTCAGCAGCCCTCCAAAGCCGTCTTGCTATGTCCCTCCAATCTTTGCACATCCTAGCCGGTGCAACCCCCCCTAGAACTGGAATCCAGCAGATCCAACTATGAATCATCCATTTCAGGTTTCGGAGAATCGCATCTGATATTGATATAGTCAAATGATTGCGCAATTTGTAGGAAAAAAAGGGGGCAGCGCCGATTTAAAGGTGGGAGGTGAGAGACGGTGAAGAGAGGGAGTGAAGGAGTAGCAGCGGTGCTTCAAAAGTTGAAGGAATGGGGGCCGGACGAAGACAGAGAGAGACATAGCTGCCGATGGCGCTAGGTGACTAGAGGCATGAGTTGGCTAGACAAAAAAGTTTGTGCGGTTGAAATGAGGAAAATTGGAGAGAGAGAATTTAGGGGGAGAGAGAAAAAAAGTGAGAGATTAAGGTTTTTAATTTATATTTTTGATATGAGCTCCACTCAGATTTTTCTAAGTGGTATGTAATTAAATTACTAATGACGTAAATCAAATGGCCCGTTTTGCATAAAAAAAAAAATACTACATATTTAAAATTATAAAAATCAAAAATTATAAACCTACTTTTTGAATTTTTCAAATATTTAATAGTAAAAACATAAAAAATAGGATAAAATTGCTATAAAAAGTGAAAGTTTAAATTGTTTAGGTAAATTGCCCAAATTTTTTTATTTTGTTAAAAATTAATTAGGGAGTTTATGTGTCATGATTTTATTGGCTCGCTCTATAAGTCGTGTCCCGTAAAATGATCCAATATGAATATGCGAGCATATGACATTTCGACCTCCGGAGTATGGATAATGATAAATGTCCACCAAACCGACATGCATTGGCAGAATTGAAAATTTTTTCGCCTATGGCCAAACAATTAGCACTTTGGATTTCCTGTTTACTGCTACTATCTTCCCGTAAAGCCAGCTTTGGCTCAAACACAGAAGCTGCAGCCCTCCTCAAGTGGAAATCTAGTCTTGGAAACCAATCAATTCTCCAATCATGGGCAATCTCCACAGAAAATGCCAATTTCAGTTGCAAAAGCCACTGCAGATGGCGAGGAATAACCTGCAACACTGCAGGAAGTGTTATTGAAATAAATCTTGCTTACACTGGCTTGACAGGTACTCTTGAAAACTTGGATTTCACTTCCTTTCCCAATATTCTTCGTCTTGATCTTAAAGTGAACCAACTTACAGGCACAATTCCACCCAACATAGGCATACTTCCCGAGCTCCAATTCCTTGACCTTTCCACAAACTCTTTTAATGGCTCTTTGCCTCTTTCCCTTTCCGACCTCACTCAGGTTTATGAGCTTGACATTTCTCGAAACAATATAACTGGTGTGCTTGACCCGCGGCTGTTCCCTGATGCAACAGGTTCTGCCAAAACTGGACTTGCAAGCCTCAAAAATTTTCTCCTTCAAAGAACAGGCCTTGGTGGCAGAATTCCTGATGAAATAGGAAATCTGAAACATCTGTCTCTTCTAGCTCTAGATGAGAATCATTTTCATGGTCCTATTCCTCCATCATTAGGAAATTTGAGTGAGTTAACCATTCTCCGCCTCTCCCAAAATCGATTATCAGGCAATATCCCACCAAATTTAGGCCGTTTGAGCAAGTTATCCGATTTGCGCCTGCTCACTAATCAATTGTCTGGTTTGGTGCCCCCAGAATTAGGCAACGTTTCGTCGTTAACTGTACTACACCTTTCTGAGAATAACTTCACAGGGCATTTGCCTCAACAAGTTTGTCAGGGTGGAAAGCTTGTTAATTTTACAGCTGCCTTCAACAATTTCTCTGGTCCTATCCCAGCAAGCCTAAAGAATTGTCGTACCTTGTATAGAGTCAGGCTTGAACATAACCAACTGACTGGTGTTTTAGACCAAGATTTCGGAGCTTATCCAAGTCTTACTTACATTGACCTGAGTTTCAACAAGTTGAGGGGTGAGCTCTCTGCAAAATGGGGTGAGTGCAGAAACCTAACAGTTTTGAAAATTGCTGGGAATATGCTGAGTGGAAAAATTTCAGGTGAGTTTAGTCAGCTGAACCAGCTAAGGCAGCTTGACCTTTCTTCCAATCAAATTTCTGGAGAGATACCAGCGCAACTTGGAAAATTATCCAAGCTGTTGGAGCTGATCCTTAAAGATAACAGGCTTTCAGGTCAGGTGCCAGCGGCAATGGGACAACTCTCCAACCTGCAGGCTCTGGACCTCTCTATGAACATGCTAAGCGGTCCAATTCCTGATCAAATAGGGGACTGTTCGAGAATTAAACTTTTAAGCTTGGGGAAGAATTACTTAAACGGGACAATCCCATATCAAATTGGTAATCTTGTCACCTTACGAGATCTGCTGGATTTGAGCTATAATATGCTGACGGGCGAAATACCTCCTCAGCTTGGGAAGCTGACAAGTCTAGAACAACTAAACCTATCACATAATAATCTTAATGGTACTATTCCTAATTCTTTTAGCAACATGTTGAGCTTGATTTCTGTCAACTTCTCATACAACAAACTAGAGGGGCCAATTCCTGATAGCAACATCTTTCTTACAACTCTGCCAAGTGCTTACAGCAAAAACAAAGACTTATGCAGCAGCGTAGTACAGGGTTTGAGACCCTGCAATTCCACAACAGGTAGAGCTAGAAGGGGAAAAAAGAAAAACAAAGTCGCCATTGTTGTGGCTCCAGCAGCAGGTGGGCTGTTCCTTTTATTTGGATTTGTAAGTTTTCTTGCATTTATCTGCTGCAGATGGAGCTCAAGAAATGGAAGCAAATCAAGGAGGGAAGAAAATCCAATCTCGGTAAACTATTTTAAGGGGAGAATTACATATGAAGATATCATTAAAGCTACACAGAACTTCAATGAAATGTACTGCATTGGAGAGGGAGGAACTGGAAAAGTTTACATGGTTGAATTGCAGGATTCTCAAGTGTTGGCAGTGAAGAAGCTGAACAGTTCAGGACAAGATGGAAGGACTGAAATGATAAAATGTTTTGCCAATGAAGTAGCAGCTTTAGCAGAATTACGCCATCGAAACATTGTAAAACTCCATGGATTTTGCTCTCAAGGAGAGCAAACAATTTTGGTCTATGAATTTATAGAAAAAGGAAGCTTGGCTAATATGCTAAGCTGCGAAAAGGGAGCCAGGGAATTGGATTGGGAAAAGAGGATTAAAATTGTTGAAGGGGTGGCTCATGCTTTATCTTATATGCATCATGACTCTGTTCCACCAATAATTCATCGAGACATATCGAGCAACAATGTGCTGTTGAACTCTGAACTTGAGGCTCATGTTTCAGATTTTGGCACCGCAAAATTCCTGAAGCCTGATACATCTAATTACACAGCAATTGCTGGCACATATGGCTATGTTGCTCCTGGTATATGATTAAGCTGCAAACTTAACTTAACACTAAACACTCTTCACTTACCGATTTAAAATTTTATAATTAACTTACTTTTACTTGGTGCCTGCAGAGCTCGCTTACACCGGGGCGGTGACCGAGAAGTGTGATGTTTATAGCTTTGGCGCATTGGCATTAGAAGTTTTGATAGGAAAGCATCCAGGGGAACTCATATCTTACTTACAGTCATCTACAAATCGATGCATACACTTGGAAGATGTGATAGATGGTCGTCTGTTGCCTCCTGCAGATCAACAGCTTGCTGATAAGTTATCATGTTTGCTCAGAGTGGGTCTCTCTTGTTTACGAGCCAATCCTCACTCTCGACCCACCATGAGAAATGTATCTTATTCCCTTGAAATGAATGCCACTTCTGATTAGCAAGTTGGTATTATGCTGTTAGTTAATCCACTTTATAGACTCGAAAGAATTTGTAATCAGTGATCCCTTCTTTCCGATATTTAGTAAATAATTTTTTATAGTTACTTCTTTTTATTTTTAATCTTACTTATGCAACAAATTTTATATATTTAGAGTTCGGTTGACAGGTGCATCTCCATCCAGCACCTTTAAAAAATAAGATGGAGCGCTTTACTCGTTAATGAATATGTTACATGCGAATTCATAATATGTTGGCTTTAATTAATTAATTAATTCGCAGCTTATATTGATTATAATATGCCCATTCACTGTTGATTGAATTTTCCTTCTTTCTTTTTGCTTATTCACCGTCAAAGACGGTTCCAACATCTAATATGATACCGACAATATGTTTTTTTTCAAGGTGAGAAAACATTCTGATTATTGATTCGGTTTTGTTTTCTACTAAGCAGTTAGCAGCCTCATATTTCTATTTATGCCTGTGTTTTTGTGGGCATGCTTTTGTACCTAATTTGCGAAGTGTTTTCTTCCTTCTGATGCTATTTATTAGAGAAATGTTACACTACTTTCTTTCAACATTTTTTGGATACTTATTTTATAATTGGTTGATATTATTAAAATTTTAATTTACAAAATTCACTATTTAATTTATTTAATAAATTAAACTTTTTATTGTACACCAATTATAGGATGAATGTTTAAGAAAGTGTTGAAAAGTAAGGGTTAGTAGCATTTCTCTATTATATTTATTATATTTTTTCTTCTACATAGCAATATTATAAAATTGATATAAATTCATAGAACAATCATTAATAAAAAAAAAATGTGAGTGAATTTCATTTTATAAGTGTGAAACGTAAGAACAAACAAGTGAATTATAAACATATATATATATCAAGTAATTAAAGTCCACAAGTGATATGATTTGGCCAGAATAATTAATCATGGCTTTCCGGCAGCCCTTGGGCGGTGAAAATTACTTGATTTTCACATCAAGAAATCCAAATCAAATGCATCAAAATAATTAGTCGAAGAACAAATTGATAAAATAATAGGCATGCGTGTATGAGTGTACAGTTCATGAATGGCGTACATAGACTGTATATCTATAGTATACAGTGAAGAATCAACGCGTAAGACTGGGTCAGCAATTAGTCCTACTATCCTATCCTACCTCTCCAGCCGAAAATTTTGCCATTATATCCTTTCTGCCTTTCAAGCATCAACCATATATATAAATATATAATAGTGCAGCTGCGATAATGAGAAAAATGGCGTCTAAGAAGTTTTTGTTCCTTGGTGCAATTCTCTTAATTGCCATGCTAATATTGTTGGCCTCTGCAACTGCATCAAGGGATCTGCTCAGGATTCAATCCCAGCCTCTTCTTCTGGGTAACCACTCTAATTTATGCATATATGTTATATATATGACGGGATTTTTTTTTTTTTTAAATTTAATTTTAGGGTTCATAAGGCTGGGTATCTGAGAGCTAGATCGTTTAACTGTATTTATCTTATGAAAGAAATGATTCAGCTGATTTAAATCTCTTATAGTTGATTTGCTATAGCTTAACTGTGTCTATCTGTATGTTTATATAGTGTGCTTCCTACTAATCCTTGCAGATGAGAAGGTCAGGAATTTGATAGATTATACACCTCAAGATGATCCCCACGGAGGCAATTATTATGGTCGACGTACCTAATTAACTAAATAGGTCATATATATAGCATAATTAATAAGGAACAGCAATTAATTAATGATGTTTCTGTGGTGCTATATATACATAACATTGCGTGGTTCTGCAATATTTCCCAGCTTGCTAGGGTCAATCAAGCTTGAACAATGTGCATATATATATTTTATGAAGCATTGCAGCTCTCAAGCTCATCGGTCTAGCTAATACTTTGCGTTTGTTATTTGTTAGGCTTTTTATGCAACATAAGCAATGAAAACACTTTGTATAATTTCTCTCTGTCGATCTATGTGAACATTGACAATCTTACCAATATATGAACAAGTACTCTTTTCTATTTAGTTGATAATCTCATGGTTTCTAATCATATTCATTCCATGAATTATACACCTCCAATTCCTCAACGGACTATATGCATATTTAGATATCATATCATTATTAAAAAAAAAAAAAAAACCGAAGCTATCAAATCATTTTGTCGTACATGACAGTTTGTGGTTTGACAATGTATGAATTAATTCATAAACCTAGTTTTGGTAAAAGAGAAATTTTTGCATACGTTGAGTCTATACAGAATAAACAATATTTTTTCATTAGTTTGGCTTAAATAGAGTCGGTATAATATTCATTAACTTTCAGAAAAGTAATGAACAACATATATATATATATATATATCTTGCTTAGAACAAAGTAGCTAGTTTGAGAGGATTAATGGAATGTGAAAAGAAATACTAATTCTGAGTTGCAGTTACGAAAAGGAAATCAGAAGCAGTAGATCGACCGACATGTGCAACAATTAATTGTTGGACTAGTATCCAACAGGATAAATAATTATAACTGATCTTAATTAGATTAGTGGGTAAGTAAACGATTTGCAGGCCAAGTGTGGTATTGTCCATATTTAAATGATGAGCAACTTTAATTACCAAATCACAGCAACAAAATTAAGGTGCTTTAAACACATGGACACGCTAAACAATATATAGTTGTTGGATCCACTTCCACTTTCACTTTCACTACAAATAATAATTAACTCTGATGTGTGTGGCTTTTGTTTGTCTAAATAACTTTGGTAGAATTCTGCTCCATTATGAAACATCACTAGCTCCTATACTTCATAATGGCTATGAAGAAGACTATATATGCTCCTTAATTACCACTTTCTTGGAGCTACGCAGAGCCAATGGTCGGAAAGTCCTTGAAAAGGATTTAATTTTTAATTGCAGCTATTTTCCTAAATTCAATTTAAAAATGCCTTAGAAATCCATTGCGTTGATTACTTTCATTTATGTTCAATTAGATAATACAAATTTTATTGTATTGTATTGTATTTGTAAATAATAAATCGGCGATAAAGAATATTTGATTCTCTGAGTTCAACATTTTAAGATGAACTCACAGATACATAGTGTTTTAATATTTTAAATATTGAAAATATTTATAAAACTATCATATAATTTGTGTATGTGATTTTTTGAGAATTATAACTTTGTTTCTATTAAATTAGCATTTTATTCATTTATTTTTGTAATGACAATTTAATACTTTTTTCTTGGGAGGAAATAACTTTATATTTCTATTCAATTATTGATTTGATACAATTTTTAGAAAAAAAAAATTACAAAATTTATCATTTTTAAATACTTTAGGGAAATTTACACGTTTCACGGAAAGCAAAAAATTTTTTTCAATTATACCGGTAAAAATTTCGTGTTTTCAATATCTTTTTTTGCATTTTTATTTTTACCTTTTTTTTTCAAATATTATATTTTACTTAATATTTAATATTTTTTTTATTTAATTAAGACAGAAAATGGTAATTTTTACATTTTAAACATAGATTAATAATTTTATTAACTTGCATGACTACTATTTATCTTTATGCATGCATTTATTTATTTTTAATTATTTCTTAATTAACTTAATTAACAAAAAAATATGTAAAATTGAATTTAATTAATTTAATTACAAAAGTAAATATTGAACAAACCTTAATTAAAAAAAAATATACTTGTATTTAATTAACTTAATTAAGGTTATTTACCTTTGTAAATTTTAAATAAATCTTCGATAATTTTTAGTTGAGATATTAATTTGATGTAGGGTAAACTTTAAGTAAATATTAGATAAATTTTGGAAAAACTTTATATAACTTCAGCTTCGATTAATTTTGTTGTAAATATTAGGTAAATCTTCGGTATAACTTGAGTAAACTTTAAGTAAATTTTTGATAAATCTTTTGTAACTTCAATTTTCATTAACTTTGTGGAAAATCTTAGTAAACTTTGGGTAAACCTCGAATAAACCTAAGATAAATTTTGAGTAAACCTTGTGTAACTTTAATTTTCATTAATTTTATGATAAATATTGGATATATCTTTGGTATAACTTGAGTAAACTTTAAGTAAATCTTCAATAAATATTTTGTTCAATTTTCATTAATTTGTGGTAAAGATTAGGTAAAATTCGGGTAAATCTTGGATAAATTTTGAGTAAATCTTAAGTAAATTTTAGGTATACCTTATGTAATTTCAATTTTTATTAATTTTCTTGTAAACATTTAATAAATCTTGTATACAACTTGAGTAAACTTTAAAGCTATATTTGGATTGATAGATTTTGAACAATTCATTATTTATGTCAAATTTGTCATTTTACTAGTTAAAAAAAAGTCAAATACATAAATTTTAGAAAATCTCTTGTCCACAAAAATTCTTCATTTTTAAAGGATATGATTTTCCACCTTTTAGGTGGGTAAGTTCAAAATCCATAAATTTTGATCAATGAAAAATTATAATTTGTGTATGTGATATTTTGAGAATTATAACTTTGTTTCTATTAAATTAGCATTTTATTCATTTATTTTTGTAATGACAATTCAACACTTCTTTTTGGGGAGGAAATACCTTTATATTTCTATTCAATTATTGATTTGATACATGTTTTAGAAAAAAAAGTTACAAAATTTATCATTTTTAAATTTTAGAGAAATTTACACGTTCCACCAAAAGTGAAAAGTTTTTTTTTAATTATACCAGTAAAAATTTCATGTTTTCAATCTCCTTTTTTGCATTTTTATTTTTACCAATTTTTTCAAATATTAGATTTTACTAGATATTTAATATATTTTTCATTTAATTAAAATAGAAAATGATCATTTTCACATTTTAAAAATTGATTAATAATTTTATTAATTTGCATGACTAATATTATCTTTATGCACGCATTTATTTATTTTTAATCATTGCTTAATTAACTTAATTAGCAAAAAAAATATGTAAAATTGAATTTAATTAACTTAATTACAAAAGTAAACCATGGACAAACCTTAATTGCACAAAAAAATGTAAACTTATATTTAATTAACTTAATTAAGGTTATTTACTTTAGTAAATTTTGCGTAGATTTTTGATAATTTTTAGTTGAGATATTGACTTGATATGGGACAAACTTTAAGTAAATTTTAAGTAAATCTTAGATAAATTTTGGGTAAATCTTATATAACTTCAATTTCGATTAATTTTGTTGTAAACATTAGGTAAATCTTGGGTTTAACTTGAGTAAATTTTAAGTAAATTTTTTATAAACATTTTGTAACTTCAATTTTCATTAAATTTGTGGTAAACTTAAGTAAACTTTGAGTAAATTTCAGTAAACTTGGGTAAATTTCTGGTAAATATTGGGTAAATTTTGAATATAACTTGAGTAAAATTTAAGTAAATTTTTTATAACCATTTTGCAATTTCAATTTTTATTAATTTGTGGTAAACATTAGGTAAATCTCGGGTAAATTTTGAGTAAATCTTATATAAATCTGGAGTAAACTTTATATAATTTCAATTTTCATTAATTTTTTTATAAACATTCGGTAAATCTTATATACAATTTGAGCAAACTTTAAAACTATGTGTAGATTGAGTGATTTTGAACAATTCATAATTTATGTCAAATTCATCATTTGACTAAAAAAATGTCAGAATCCATGAATTTTGGAAAATCTCTTATCTACCAAAATTCTTCATTTTTAAAGGATTTGATTTCCTACCTCCTAGATGGGTAAGTTCAAAATCTATGAATTTTGATCAATAAGAAATTGTTGCCAAATTTTTATTATTCCAAAATTGTCCCTAATAAATTATTAATATTCCAAAATCATCCTTAATCTTAAAAGAGTAAAAATTATTTTTCTTTTAAATTCAACTAATTGTTTTATTATTATTATTGTGTGTGTGCATAATAAAGTATTAATATGTACTAAATTATTAATAAAAAATTTTTAACAATATAATTAAACATTATAACATATAATAATTTTATTTTTTTATTTTTCAACTTTTAAAATAACCAATTTTATTTTTAAAATTTTTAAATATATAATGAAATTGATTATATATGCTTAATTAATAATAAATTATCAATATTTAATAAAGGATAAAATTAAAAATTAAATGTTAAATACATGAATTGATATCATTGAACCAAATATGAGTACAAAAAAAATTACATCATCAATCCATGAATTTTATAATCAAACCAAATGATATAATTATCATAATTCATGGATTTTACAATTCATGAATTTTGTGAAATTCATAGATTTTAAATTTCTTCAATCCAAACGGTGCCCAAGTAAATTTTTGATAAATTTTTTGTAACTTAAATTTTTATTAATTTTGTGGTAAATTTTGGATAAATCTTGGGTAAATTTTAAGTAATTTTTAGATAAACCTTGGTAAATCTTGGGTAAATCTTGTGTAACTTTAAATTTTATTAATTTTTTTGGTAAATATTGGGTAACTTTTGAGTATAACTTGACTAAACTTTAAGTAAATTTTAGATAAATCTTTTGTAACTTCAATTTTTATTAATTTTGTAGTAAATATTGTATAAATCTTGGATAAACTTTGGGTGAATCTTATGTAACTTCAATTTTCATTTTCTTGTAAATATTTGGTAAAATATTTGATAAATCTTTTGTAACTTCAATTTTCAGTAATTTTGAGATAAATTTCAAGTAAATCTTAGGTAATTATTGGATAAATCTTGGTAAGTCCCGAGTAAACTTTGTGCTACTCTAACTTTCATTAATTTTTTACTAAATATTGGTAAATTTTGGATATAACTTGAGTAAATATTAAACAAATCTTGAATAAATTTTTTGTAACTCAATTTTTCATTAATTTTCGGGTAAGTCTCAGGTAAACTTGAATAAATCAAATTTAAATTGAATACAAAGTTCGAATCTAACTTGATTTTGCTAAAAAATTGTCTATTTTTTATCAACTAGATAAAGATAGTATCCTTTTTTTTTTTTTTAATGTAGAACATGAGAGAGAATGGTTAATAATTAACTATAAACATTTGGAAGTTGTAAATTTATTATTCCTTATAATTTTCAATTATAAACTGTGGATTTTGAGTTTATTTTATGTCGTATATGACCAATCTCTAAATCTACAGGCTGACTATTAATCATTACTAATTTGCAATTTATATTTGTGTCTGTGATGATTTCGTGTGATATTTTACTAAATTTAAAAAACTAAAAATTAATTTTCAGTAATTTTGAAAAAAAAAAAGCTTTAATATCTAGTAAACTTATAAATATATGTGTACGATTTGTTATTTCCATAAAATTTTCAAAATTTTATAAACACAAACAGAAAAGCCCATTAAGCCCAAAAAAGAGAAAAAGATAAAGAAAAGCCCTAAATTACGAAGCCCACCAAGCCCAATCTATTGCTTGGAAGAACACCAAAAAGTTTCGTCTAGCACCACAGATACTTGCTTTGATTCCAAAACCGACAATTTGCTTCAGAAAAACTGAACAAGAAAAAGCGCAGATGAAAAATGGACTAACTTTTGGTGAGTAGGAGAAATTACTTATGTCGTTTTCATCCTGTTATTGCTTTAATGGTAATAAAGATTGCGTTTGAATAAGTAATTGCTTGAGAACCATCATCTCCACCCAACCTAATAGCATTTTTAAATTACTGGTTCTTAATGCCTTCTTTTGGTTAGTTAATAGCCCATCATTGACCACCCAGGATTTGGTTTCTTTCTATTCTCAATCAGGTTTTAGTTGGCTTCTCCATTTATTTCGTGTTTCTAGCTTAATCTGATCAATAGTCGTCGTGAATAATTGTTTGTCAAGAATGCCTTTTACATATATGTTGAATTGCCGCTTAGAATACTGCAGTCTGTTACTTTCAAAGTTACCCAGAAAAAGTATTTTGAGTTCAAAAATATTTTTTAACTTGGATGCTTAGCTTTATAATTATTATAGGTTATACTCAACCAAGCCTAGTTTAATACTGATTACAGTTATAAATTTATGGCAGAAGTTGTTTCAGTTTCTGAACCTATTGATTTTGACATGTGATACTACCCTCAGACTTATCTAGCTTTCCTTTTCAGGTGGATAAAAGTTTTCGGACTTGCAAATTAGGATATTAAGTAAACTGAACTCTATTTTGGAGATGCCCGAAATTTTTTTGGATTGATGGCGGTGGTTTTTGTGTACATTAATGCTAAAAGGAGCAAAATTCGTGGCTCATGCTGGCAAAACCCTGCATTCTTTGCCCAAAACCCCCCCTTTGTCTTATGTGTTTCTCAGATATTATAGTCCTATCAGTATGAAAGATGATGGGTCGAAAATTGAGAATGAATGGGAAAAATTACTCAAACCATTTGATCTCAAAGAGCTTCGAAATTCTTTTAATCAAATCACCCCATTTCAACTTTGTAAACTGCTTGAATTGCCACTTGATGTATCCACATCAATGGAGATATTCCAGTGGGCAGGTTCCCAGAATGGCTATTGTCATACTTATGGGGCATATTATCTGTTAATTGATAAGCTTGGGGCAGCCGAAGAATTTAAAGTTATAGATAGGTTGTTGTTGCAGATGAAAGAGGAAGGGATTGTTTTTAGGGAGTCCCTTTTCATTTGTATTATGAAACACTATGGGAAAGCTAGTTTGCCTGGCCAAGCCACTAGGTTGTTATTGGATATGAAAGGAATTTTTTTCTGTGAACCAACATATAAGTCATATAATGTCGTGTTGGATATACTAGTTGCTGGTAATTGTCCTGGTGTTGCATCTAATGTGTTCTATGACATGTTGAGTAAGGGCATTTTGCCCAATGTTTACACATTCGGGGTGGTGATGAAAGCACTTTGCATGGTTAATGAAGTTGATAATGCTTGCTCACTGCTAAGAGACATGACCCGATATGGATGCGTACCAAATTCAGTGGTCTACCAGACTCTCATACATGCACTTTCCAAGCGGGATAGAGTGGATGAGACAATGAAACTTTTGGAGGAAATGTTTCTGATGGGTTGCATGCCTGATGTTGATACCTTCAATGATGTTATTCATGGCTTGTGCAGGCTTAACCGGATTCATGAGGGGGCAAAATTGGTTGACCGAATGCTCCTCCGGGGTTTAACCCCTAACAATATGACTTATGGAGTTCTAATGCATGGGTTGTGTAGAGTGGGGCAAGTTGATGAAGCTCTGGTACTGTTGAACGAAGTCCCTGTTCCTAACACTGTGCACTTCAATATCTTGATTGATGGGTATGTGAAGAGTGGGCGTCTGGATGAAGCTAAGGCTTTTTTGTATGATATGATATCAAACAATGGATGCAGGCCTGATATTTTCACATTTAACACCGTGATACATGGCCTCTGCAAGAAGGGGCTGATGGGTTCTGCTCTTGAATTGGTTAGTGAGATGACTGCCAATGGTTGTGAACCCAATGTAATAACTTTCACTATTTTTCTTGTTGGGTTCTGCAAGAAAGGTCAATTAGAGGATGCTGGCCAGGTTTTAAATCAGATGTCAGCTAAGGGACTCAATCTTAATATAGTGGGATATAATGCCCTAATATGTGCTTTATGCAAGGCTAGAAAGATTCATGAAGCTCTGAACATGCTTGGTGAAATGGCAAGTAAAGGATGTAGGCCTGACATTTTTACATTTAATACTCTAATATATGGCATGTGCCAGGTTGATAAGATTGAGGATGCCTTACTACTATATCGAGACATGTTATTAGAGGGTGCTATTGCCAACACTGTAACTTACAACACATTGATTCAGGCTTTTCTGAGGAGAGGTTCAATTCAAGAAGCACTTAAACTTGTAAATGATATGCTATTTAGAGGATGCCCTCTAGATGAAATTACTTACAATGGCCTAATAAAAGCATTCTGCAAGGCTGGGGCCGTTGAGAAAGGACTGGGATTGTTTGAAGAAATGATCAGGAAGGATCTAGTTTCCAGTAATATTTCATTTAATATATTGATCGATGGCCTATGTAAAGTTGGCAAAGTACAAAATGCATTTGAACTTTTGAGGGATATGATTCATCGAGGTTTGGCACCTGATATTGTTACATATAACAGCCTGATCAATGGTTTATGCAAGAATGGACGCACTCGGGAGGCTATCAATCTCTTTGAGAAATTGCAGGTTGAAGGAATCAAACCTGATGCTATTACTTATAATACTTTAATTCGTTGCCATTGCAGAGAGGGAATGTTTGATGATGCTTGTTTACTCCTCCATAGAGGTGTACAGAATGATTTCGTGCCTAATGATGTGACATGGCATATCTTAGTTAGCAATTTTGTTAAAGAAATTGGCAAGAAGAATGAAACTTTGTTTTATTCCGAGTTTTAAGTGACTTGAAAGAAATTAATTTCAGCTCTTAGATGGGATTCTTTTGACACTGTTTCGAGCTGAAGAATATTGCCTTTGATGCAATGTCAAGTTTGCATGTTAGGTTGGAATAAATCAATCAATCATATATCATTGATACCAAAAATGATCATATTATAAAAAGTTAAATGTTATGTACAATTGATAGTAAATAATTAAATAAATCGTAGTAACAATAAGGATAAATTACTAATACACCTTTAAAATTTGGTTAAAAATACTAGTTAATCTATTTATTTTTAAAAATATATTATAAAATTTCACAGATTTGGTGTCTGTTATTTTTTAATAAAATATTCCGTTAGTCAACTAGAATATTTTGATAGTTAATTAAAAAATATCAAAAATATTCTTATTTATTTTTTTTGATAAATTTGACATTTTATTAATTTAAAAAATATAATATGAAAAAATGATAAATTTGATGTTTTGATATTAAGTTGATGATATTAAAATTTTTTTGGTATTTTTTAAGATAAAAAAAAAAACATTTAATATTTTGTTTATATATAATGAAAAAAATTAATGGAATGATTATATAACATATTAAATGAAATTTGAGAGATTTCATAATATATTTTCAAAATAGAAAGATCAACTAGTATATTTAACAAAATTTCTGACCCTAACAATAATTAAAGAAAATATTAATACAACGTGCACATTTTCTTTAATCAAAGCTTATTGAGGTAAGTAAGGATAATTGAGTTCTTTTACTTTATTTATTCATTTTTTTTATAAAAAAGGATAACATATTTGTTCTTAAGTTATTTATATATACTTATTTAGCTGACACGTTCAAACTCATTAAAAGACCAAACTATTGATAAACAATCTAAATGAGAAAAAGTAATATTTACAATCAATTGCATGTATTCAAAATAAAATTTTAATTTTTAAAAAGATAATTTATTGTTGATTTACAAATGAATTTTTATAAATATGATTTGGTTGAGTAACGAGAGTGATGGATTTTTTATAATTGAATTTTTACGTTGAAGAAGAAATGCATCCAATGTGGAGGCAAGTCAAGATGCGAGAAGTTTGTGCAGATTACAAGATTCATGTTAGTGCTTAGTCACACTTGGTAGAGCCTTGGAAATTGTTGGGGATCAACTTCCGTCGTTGATAACCCAATCGTACAAGCCAATGCCCTCAAACACCAAGCAACCCAAGCTCAGGTCATACTCGTCACTTTGCATTTAACTTCCATTGTCTACTCAATCAAATATCAAACACACACAACTAGTCAATTATAGAAGTCTGAGTTTTGAGCAACTTTTACTGGTTGCTTTGAACTGGGGACTATCAAGGACTAGCATCATAGTCAAGAGCTTCAATGGGAACAGGATGAAGGAAAACATAGGAGCCTTGGATCTCAAATTGGATGATCAAGATGTAATCCAAATTGACAAATTTGAAGAAAGGAAGATTCTGAGAGCAGAAATCTACGTCAACGACACCACAAGTCCATACAAGACTATTGAAGCACATTGGGATAGTGAAATTTGATGAATATATACAATCGATCTACTTTCCATCCGCAATTGATCACATCAGTATGACAAAATTACGTAAGCATGATGTTCTAGGGCAGTGAAGATTTGCATAAGCCCAAATTGAAGTCTTCAAAAATATATGCCCACATATGTTGAGTGATAGTGTTGTAAAACATGTTAAGGCTAGAATCCCTAAACTATATGAACTATTCCACCACTCTTTCTACAAGCTACCTTTCAAATTTCCCACCAAGCATAAAAGATTGCATTCTAAATAAAGTTGAAAATTTCTCAAAGCAGTTATAGGGATATAACATAAAGACAGCTAGTTTAACTGTCAAATGATCTGAGCAAGTACTACAAGAGAGAGGGCAAAAACCGTTTCAACATTGCCGAGACTGTGAGAATTTAGAATAGTAACGAAGTTACAAATGCACAATAATAATGACTCCCGGTCCTTCATAAATTTCAATTATTATCACCATCAGTAATATAATGTACTGATACTATTACTGATTTCATGGGCAAAAATTAGATTTCACCAGATGGAGCAGAGTAATTAATAGGAAAAATACAAGTTCTGACACTACAAGAAGCAGGATAACTGTTGGTTGATAAGCATTGTAGAAACTTCACAGAAGCCTGATTTCATCTTACAAGAGAATAATCAAATGTCCTAGCTGAGGAACTTGTTTTCCATTTGCTTTCAGAGACTGCTCATCTAGTCACTTTAAACTTGTATTATAAATCCTTCCTCATCAAAATTCTTCATCAAGTGCTAAAAAGTTTATATGGACAAGAACAGGGGTACAAAAGTCAAAAAACTGAAAATGTGCAACAATGTAGACTATTCATAATAGAAAAAAAATAAAGCAAGGTTGCACCAAAATTTGGTCAGACTAGAGACAGAAAATTAAATTTGAGATGGCCACTTAAATATACATCCATATAAAGATTGTCAGTAAACAATTTTGCAACTGGGACAAATAATCCAGATTCTGGCTAATCATGGATAACATATGAACATTTATATCACTACTTTTTAAAAGAAAAAAACAGGTTAGGACATTAAGTTCTATAAAAATTTCAACTGCACACATTTAAATTCGCACACATGTTTTTAGCCTACAAGAATAGCTGAGGATCTTCATACCAGCTAGGCTGCCACTACTCAAGCTACCATTTGCATGTCATCTAACTTCCAGAAGGCTGCCTACCATTTTCATTGGATACTGACGAAATCCCTTGTTCAATGCACTGATAATGATAGAATAAGGCAGGAGAATGTTTAGGAAAAACATTGATGGAAAAAAAAAAGGCATATTGAATATCAAATAAAGGAAAATCTATTGCCATATAATATTATAAAGCAATCAGAATAAAAACTTTTAAAATAAAAATAAGAAATTGTTAACTAGAGAAATACTTCCTAGGTTGATGAAATAAATAACCATATTTTTGGCAAAGATAGTTGGACTCTGGCAGACAAAACATTAGAAATAAAATTAAAGGATGAAACATCCACAGGATCCAGTAAACCATATCTTTGGGAAAATAGTTTAAATTTGGTATATGACAGGAAATAGAAAAGGGAAAGAGAAATAAAAAACACATGGAATAGCATAATGAAAAATAAAGAAATAAAAAAGAAGAAAAAGACAAGGAAAGGAAGGGAACTATTAAAAGGGAGAGGAAGCAGGAATCAGTTTTATCACTCCTCTAGCAACACTCTCACTTGGAAACAGCTATTTGAGGTGCACAACAGTCAATAGTAAGCACAATTAAGGATTCAAAGATATTGATAATGCAAGTTTACCTGAAGAAGATATCCATGCAGCCAATCAAGTGTTTGAGGGAATGTTGTTGCTGATATATTGGCAACAGTCAGACCCTGTTACAACTTACTAGAAAAATCAAATAGCTGTTTCTCGAAAAATCAGATTATTAGTTAAAAGTAACTTTTATTTCTTATAAACACCTTGTAGTTAAGTAGTTAGACGATTCTAATTGCAATGTGATGGCATGATACAAATTACAAGTAGATACAGAGACAAACAGCTATAATATAGGATCATACAAGGTTAAGTAGTTAGACGATTCTTTGAATTTAATTTCAAGATTGTTCCCTTTTTTCATTTTAAACATAAATATCCTTAAATCGGAACAGAAAATATTGACCTACTTATGGATTTGGAAATCAGAAACTGTCAAACAGGAAAAGCCAACAATAGAAGCTTCTCGCAGTTCCATGAACTCCCTATTGATGCCTCAAGACCTCAAATATCCAAAGTACTATAGAAATCAAGAAATTCAAAACATAAATTTTAGTTATTTCTAACCTTATCTTTTCTTCTTTTTTTCCTTTCATTTCGTATGCCAGGATCCAAGAAGGATAACTTTAGGAAGACTTTTGCATATGTTGTTTCACAAGTTAGTTACCTGATTTCTCCCACTATTTAACCCAACAATAGCAAAATGGAGACATCTATAATCCACTTTACACAATCACTTTAGAAACAAACCTGATAAAAATAGCTCTCTTTACCGATGTCCCCTTCTATAATTTCAGTCAATGAATTATTTTTATGATATCTAAAGTTGATGCCATGAATTGTTACCTAGGAGGATGCAATTTTTATCTTTTCATGCTATCAAGTAGGAGAATCAGACAAACCTGTGATTTAAAAGAGCAAAGATAGTCCTGAATGGTTTTTAGATTGGCAATTAGCCTATCTGTATCCTGAAAAAGACAATGCAAAAGATTTTAAGGACAGAGCAAAATATTTTATATATATATCAGAATTAAAAAAAAATTAGCAGTCTTCAATACCTGTACTGGACATTTATCACTAAATCTACGAGTCACAATCCACTCCTCAAGTAATGCCTGCACATGAGAGAAAAAATGTGAGAAAAGAAAGAGAATATATATCAAAAAAATAAAAATATGAGCATGGACAATATAATATCAATACAGACATATCAACAGCATTGGAAATAAAAATAACATAGAATCTCAACAAAATGAAGAATATGTGAGAACAGAAGTAGACACCTTATGATCAAATTCAGCCATCTTCAGAACTATGGGTACAATTATTGGTTCAGGGCCAGATTTTTCTTTCTTAACAGATGAATTTCCTTCTCTCTTGGTATCTGCTATAGTTTCACCTGTAGACCCGAAAGGCAATTACATAACTGTCAACTCAGACTTAGACTTACACTCTTCATGAATTCAACCAAAGTTCTGTAATATGTATTCTCAAGAGATTAAACTGAACCATGGACTTATCACCAAAACCATAAAGCAAATTACCTTTATTATCAGAAGAACTTCCTGCTATGTTAACAGATTCCTGAGCATCTGGGACTTTATGATCCGGGTCACTAAATTTCCCCTCTTCCAAACTCATATTCCCAAGAGTGAAGTTACTACCTTCGGTGTGAAATCCACTAACACTTGTAAGATTATTTTCCATCTGTCTAGCAGGTTCCTTATCTGCCACAGGTACAGGATTTGATTCCTTAGGCTTTTCTGGCACATTAGATGGTGCCTTATTCTCTTCATCCATTAAATAAATGCTTGGATCCAAATGTATGCCCTGCCATCATCATCATCAGAAACAACAGAGATCAAAAAAAAGAGTGCAGAAATGTTATCTCACTCACCAGTGTCTTACAAACAAACATACAATTTGATCACAATTTGGTCTGGAATATACTGATTCCTTTCCAACTGAAATAAAGTCTTGCTTTTTAGATGATACTATTTATGCATTATCATCGAGACTAGCTCAGTGGCCACTTCAGCTTTTTGGATCTAAAGAGTAAAGACAAGATAACTAAACTAGATTTTATCATAGAACATCTTTTATTACACCTCCCTATCCCCTAGCAGCACAAGAAGCCCCTGAGAGACATTTTCTGTCTGATGTATGCACACAGATAATCCTAAACCCAAGAGCCATATAAACATTCACCTCATCAGTAATAATCGGTTATTGGACACACTAAAATTCAGAGGGTAAAAATTTGAAGGTAACATCAGAGTGACTTGTCGATCGTCTCTGCCAATTTACGGGAATGCTTAAAACCTATGTTAATAAAGAATTTGGCATACCTCAATTATAATTGGCTTTCCATCTTTCATTGCTTTCTTCAAATCCCCAGCCAAACCTGAACATCAAATGTTATATTTCTTAGTCAAACATCAATGTGCTGGCAAAGGACCAAGAATAAACAGACTTCTGACATAATTGTATCTTTCATGAACACCCAATATTGAAAGGAAAATAAATAAATGAAAGATAAATCTCCGCATAATAAATCTCAAATTGCTTAAGTTCAATTGTAGTCCAGAAGATTCACCTTTACGAACAATT
This sequence comes from Balakata baccata, assembly GCA_949630135.1. Taxonomy (NCBI): domain Eukaryota; kingdom Viridiplantae; phylum Streptophyta; class Magnoliopsida; order Malpighiales; family Euphorbiaceae; genus Balakata; species Balakata baccata. Next base: position 18,644 of record CATIWF010006643.1, on the reverse strand, counting down.
CGGCATTCTCTACAAAATTCAGTAATTAGCTCCTCAGAAGAGCTGAAGTCTCGTGCCCATACAGGAGTAGATGCCAAAGGTGCACTATGTATGATAAAAAAAAACGAAAAAATATAGTAAAACAGTCCTATGGGGTCCAGCAAATGAAAAAGCTACAGAGACAATCAACAAGTCAATGCCATACTCTGTTGAAGTCCGTAGCAATTCATACACCATATCTGTCTATAACAACAGAAACATATATGCCAAAGGCATCAACATAAAACACCAAATTAGTCAATATATGAAACACAGTAAATTCTTCAAGGCTAGATGGAAGGCAAGACCTGCAAGACATTAGGCAAATTCAGCCTTTGTGCGAGCTGGGTTGCAATGGTAGACTTCCCGACACATGCAGTTCCACAAACAAGAATTACCAATGGCACTCTTTGATGGTGAAATCTAAAAGCACATACAAATAATATAAATTTGCTACTAACAATCAAATCAACAAGAGAAGTTCATTCATTTCCTTTTCTAGAGAAAGAATAAAAGGAATGAACTACTTCTGAGCAGCCAAAGTAAACATCTCATGTGAAAGTGCAAGTAATTGAATGTAATTTAAAAAAAGGGTGTGCGAGGGAGAGAAAGAGAGTGTGTATTGTCCCACTTGAAAGGTGTTCACCTTGTCATCATCTTGTAACGATTTATGTACTCTTCCCCATATCCACGGCGTTGCATAAGCTGCATATACAATCTCATAAGAAGGATATGTGAAATAAATTCAAGCTTTTGATAGAAAACAGCATAAGAAGACAATGGTATGATCACTCCATTACAACCATAACAAAATGGAAAACAAGAAGCAGTCCTCCTATGCAGTAGATTGGTCATTCGTGTTCAATAGCCATTTCAAAGTTTTAAATTGAAGAGCAAAAAGAGGACATACCTTAAACAAGTTAGCTTCCAGATCAGACTGAGAACTGTAACAGTAATAGAGAGATTCACCATTAATTAAATTATATATATATAGACAAATAAACTGAGTAAGATCTTTGAATCATGTTAATAAAACAGAACTAAAGAGTTAAATGAAAGAAAGGGGGAAAATGACATACACATCTAGAAGGCTGTTATCTATTAGCAGCTTCTTAAGTTCCAGAGCAATTTTAATAGCTACATGATTTGGGATCTGAAATCATCCAGTCAAAGCAAACGACATCACTGATGAATTAACATAAGAAGAAAAAATGTTAAAACAAGGACATTTACAAACTCAAATAGTAACAGCAAAGAAAATGTATTGTTGCCAACCTAAAGTTCCCATTTTCAATAACTTCTTTCTCTTAGTGAAATATAAATTTCACCGTGATAATTATTCCCAAATTTAAAACATGCCAATCCTATAAAAGCTAAACACAGCGCAATACAAAATCAACTGATTATGTAAGCAATTAGAGATCCAACAAAATCCAATTACCATTAAAAGTAAAAAGTTCAAAATTTTGAATCAAATTGTAACTGGAACCTTAGTGACCGTCAACATTCTGCTGAGCAAAAATCTGGACAGAACGTAGTAATGATCAGCATGATCGCCCAACCAAACCTTGACCTGTAAAATAAATATCAACAGAATAAAAATTATGGGCTTGTTACTTCCTTAGGAACAAAAAAGAAAATGGAAATGGGAGAAAGGAGCAACCTTAACGAAGTCGTATTTGGAGGAAGCATTGCGAGAAGAAAAATTGACGGCGGAGAATGAAGGATTCTTTGAGTGATCGGAATCTTCTTCGGCACTGTTATTTTTGCTGTGTTTGGGGCTTGAAGATGATGCAGCAGCTTCCTTATCTTCTCCCATCTTCGCTTTCAAACTTCCTTATTCTTTCTCTTCTATTACTTTATCGATGCTTGCTTTTCCAGTTGCCGTGATCAGAGTTCGGCACCGCGTAGTGTTACCACCTGTCCGTTTCGCTCTACATTTTCCACGTCACCACTACAATTTTTTTTTCTTTTCTATGAGCAGGCCGGCCCGTGGCCCGGCCCAAAATTAAGAACGTAACTTTTTTTTTCGGAAAAAGAAATAGGTAACAGTGCTAAAAAGTAACACACAACTTATTTATGTAAATAGCAACTTTAAGACTTCAAAAATCCAAAATAACAAAAGGCGTGATTGCTTAATACACGGATTCCATTTAATATCACACAACCTTAATTAATGGCTTAAAATAAGAAATACGGTTAATTAGATAACCATTAATTAGTGGCTCCTATTTAACCAATAGATCCGTTTGTGATTCACTTCATTTAGTGAGGCTTTCTTCCCTTATATATATAAAAAAATATTATATATTTAAAATTATTTAAATTTTATATAATATTAATATTATATATTTAAATTTATTTAAATATTATATGTTTGTCTTCATCTATATTATATATTTATTATTTCATTATTGATAGGAATTAAAAATAATAAAGCATATTATGTGGATTAAATAAAATGTAACTGCATAAAATTATATGTAAAGTATATGTAAATTATATGTAGACTATATATTTATCTATTTATAAAGTATATCTAATCTTCTAATTTATCTATTTTAATTTACATTAACTTTATATTCATATATTTAAAATTTCTATTTTATATTTGGCTGTTATATGTTTTTTTATTTTTATTATTTAATTAATGAAAGAGATAAAAATAAATTAGAATATCATAGTGTTTATATAAACTGCAACCGCAAAAATATTATAAGTAAGGTACATATAGGGTTTATTATATAAATTTTTTTGAAAATATATGAATTTAAAAAATTCTTAAATTTATTTTTAAAATAAGAACAAGTTTTTTAAACATATTATTTTAATTTTTATATGTTGGTTATATGAAGATTATACATATATTATATGTATACTTGAATAATGTTTTACAATTTCAAAAATCAGAAAATGTCATAAATGTTATGTTTTTCAATTATCAAATTTGAAAATAAAAATAAAAAATTACAAAGTGTATGTGAATCATATGATAGTTATATATGCATTATAACTTCTTGTTATTACTACTACTACTACACTCAGGTTATATGTTAGTTATATGTAGATTATATGTTATTCTTATTATTATCAATATTTGCCTATTCCATACTCAACTTCCATTTCTCTCATGACATGGGCACCTTATCTCAAAAAATGTTAACTCAAATATACACACATTAAAGTTTGAATCCCTTCCATATTTGAAAATACAAAAATATTAGGCATGAATATAATATTAATTGACAAATTTATGACAATCATTATGAAACTATATTTTCTGGACAATATTTTCCATTTCCACCACCAAGATACACCCATAAGGTACAGTAAGTGTAGCAACATTTAAGCTCAGTTAATTCCATAATGTACACAAGCTTGAAAAAAAAACTACTAAATCCTATAGTTTCACTTCAACATGAACAGAAATTTGTCTAATAAATGTATAGAAATCTATAAACTACCAAACATTATCAGATCCAAAAATCCACCAAAATTATAACCCATCATCTATCTCTCAAAAGAACAAAATAGAAGAATCAACAACTTGCAAATTTCCAAAAAATTTTATTACTTCTCCACACTTCCTCAGTAATAAAACTGCACAAAGTAGAAAACGTTCCAAAGAAAGAGAAGAGAAAGGTCTAATATTGAAGTTTTGAAATAACCAACATGACTTAGATAAAATCGACTTACAAGAAAAAAAAAGCTTCAAAGCGGATCTAAAACCATTGTTCAATGCTATGGAGGCAAAATCACTGACTCTTCACAAAATGCTGATGACTACAACAGAAAAGTCAATGGGGAAGGCAATGATGACGGGCAGCGACAAAGATGATGGGCGACATCAATGGGTACTCAGTGGGGTGGGAGACAAAATGGATGTTAGGGACAAAACTAATGAAGAATTTTTAGAGTATTCCTAAAATAAATAAAATGGCAAAAGAATAAAAAAAGAATACGGCATAGAGGTCATTAAAAATAATGGATTTTGAAAATTTGAAAACCAAAATATTAGGAGGTAATATCCATTATCTGCTAATTAGGAACGAAAAATTCGAATAACAGGGAGTTAATACGTTTTGTTGTTTAGGTAATATTTTTTTAACCGATAGTTATTTATGGGTTTAATGAAAAAGGTAGGCTAATTATCACTTCTTCTTTTTTTCCTTCCATTTTAATTCGGGCCCTAATTACAGGCTATATAGGCTGGTTTGAAATTTAATGGACCATTTGTCCGTTTAACGTTTTCTAACACTGTCAATGAAGAGTTCTCTAAATACCATTTCAATACCTATATTATCCAAAAATTTAAAAATTGAAACCTAAATCCTTAAGCGGTTCTCTATTTTTCCCACAATTTCCCCATCTGCTTGGGAATCGGCCGCCACAATATTAGTGTCTTCTGTATCGAAAAACTGAACTCCTGCAAAAAAAAATTATCGCTGGCATATCTGAAGTCCCACGAATCGTGCTTATAGCTTCTATTTTGCGCTTATTCTTGTTGTTCAGGTCTTTCCATATATTATCTTTTGTAGATGTTTCTTACTCTACTGATTTAATTTGCTAATCTTGGAGTTGTTTCTTGACTGAAAGATATGAATCTGTCTAGTTTTTCTGAATGGAATATAGTTTTTTTTGCTTTTTCCTGAAAGAGATCGGAATATAGTTGAGTTTAAGTGAGCTCAAGCACGAACTTCAAGAACTCTTGAACCTTTTTTTATTTGTTCATTTAATGTCATTCTACAAAACTTTTTTCATAATCCAGTTTATTTTTGGATTTGATATTTTGTTGTTTTAGTTAAGTTTGCGTAATGGTGCCAAAAGATTCAAGTTTTTTACTTAAAAAAAATTATAAGTATGTTATATATATATATAGGTAAAATATTTTATAATAAGTATATAATATTTATATACAGTATATATATTATATATTTGTTTAATATATTTTTAATATTTTAATTATTAAGTGTTTATAAAAATAAATGTGAATTATACAATATTTATATATATTGTATATTTTATATATCTATGTGTTATTCAAAATTATTACATGTATAGTAAAAAGTTTATAACAAGATTTATATATACTAAAGTTGTTTAATTGAAATAGAAAAGAGTATATTAAATATATATATGTGAAATATACAGAAAAAATATAAAAAATATATTGAATGAATAAATAAAACAAAATAATAAAAATATTTCATTGAAATTATATATAAATAAAATTTTATTATTAATAAGGTATATGTTTAGTATATAAATGTAAATTTAATATATGGTAATGATAAGATTCCTACCATATATGCAGTCAAAATATAAAAAGTCATTCTCCAAAAAAAAAGTTAAAAAAAAAAAGCAAAATAATAATAAATAGGAAATATAAACAACTAATAAATCATTAAATCTATGGAATATAAAATAAAAAATGTGATTTCAAAAATAAAAATGTAAATAAAATAAATAACTGTATGAAAATATATAGTGTCGGCTTTATGCTAAATAGGCAAAATAAAATAATTAAATAATTGAAAGCATTGCAAGTGGCAACAGTATATGTTCTATAAAAATAAAAAGATAGAGAGAGAAAGTAAATAATAGGGTTAGACTAAGTGGAAAATTTTGGAAAAATTTATAGTTCAATTTTCAGTAGTAAATTTTGGATAAATTTTTGGTAAAGTTTAGGTAAATTTTGAGTAATTTTTTTGTAAATATTGAGTAAATATTATGTAATTTCAATTTTTATTAATTTTCTGGTAAATATTAGATAAATTCTGGATATAACTTGAATAAGTCTTAAGTAAATATTTGATAAAACTTTTATAATTTTAATTTTTATTAATTTTGTGATAAATCTTGATTTTCAGTATTTTTGAAAAAAAATTTTTATAGGCAATATTTTAAAAAAAAATTTAAGAGGTAATATTTTTATAAATATTTATCTGATTTTTTCCATTTTTGCAAAATTTCCAAAATTTTGGAAATAAAAATTACACAAGTTTTGAATTGGGGCATAACCAAAGAAAAGCTGTTAAGAATGGGCGTGTTCGTGTCCTTATCGAGTCCGTCCATTTAGAATGTAATTGATACCGTTATTGGAGCTAAAGTTAAAAGAAACATTTATATTAAATACATCAATAAACAAATTTAATCTCACCCAAAAAGATAATAATAAAAAAAACCAATTTAAAATTTGACCAATTAGTTGAGATTTATTAAAATATAAAAAAATTACAGCTAATTACATTTTTAAGTTACTAATACCTTTAAAATTTAAAAATTATAAAATTTGACCTATTCATCTGTAATAAAACAATAAACATAATATTTTGATCTTTTTCAAAGTCAAATATAGTTGCGTCATCAATTCATCAAATTTAGGAGTGAATATTTATATATTGTCCATAAAATGTCTAGCTAGTTGATAAGCAAATGTTGATAATATTGTAAAATCTAAAGATCAATGGAAAACAAAATCTTGTACCAGAGAAAGTAATAAATTATGATCCAGTTTAGGAAAGTCGTATGGCCGTGTAGGTGCATATTCAATATTTCATTTATTTTTGGCAAATTTACTTTAAGAAATATTATTACTAATATGGTGTATAACATATTAAAATGCATCCAATTTCAGAAACATGATTTGCAAAGAATGCCTTCTGCATTTTTCTCCATCTCACATATATTATATTATATTTATAAATGAAAACTTGAATAAAGATATATTTATTTGGCAATAAAAACAAATTTTTGAAATGTGAAATTTCAGATATATATATATATATATATATATTTCAACTGTTTATTTAGAATATATACGTGTTTTTTAAAAAATTTACACCTAGGTTAATAGTATAATAAAAAGACTCAATACCTATACATTTATAAATATTATAGTGACTCGAATACTTATGATTTCAATTCTAAAACACATGGACGACCATAATCTGATTTGATATCTCTATTGAATCAAATATATTTTATCCGTTTGAATCATCTATACAAAAATAAAAATCCTACAACAAGACGATGAAAAACTATATACTGCAACAAAATGATAAAATCACAAAAAACAATCCGTTAAAATAAATCTAGATCTATATAAAATAATTATTTATTTTAAAAATAAATTGATACAAAGAAGTATGTGATTTTAGGCCAAAATGACCAAAAATCACTCTTCTTTATTCAACAAATATAGATGGCTAGAAAAAAAACAATAGAAAAATTGAAAGAAAACTAGAGTATTTTTTTTAAGAGAGTTGAGAGATTATCATAACCTCATACATGGTAAATGTTAGTTGTGAAATTTAAATTATTTTCATAAAGATATAGGGAAGAGAGAGATTTGTTGAGGAGGATGTGATCACTCTACTAGATAGAATCTTGATTTTCTTAAAATCTAGAACTAGCGAAACAAACGTAATTTCAATATTGATCAAACATCTTTTTTTTTTATAAGCAGAATTTTATTATTAAAAAATGGAAAAAAACCACGAAAAGCAATGAACTCATAATAATAATAATAATAAATTCCATCTATAAACTTAAAAGCAAAGAATATATAACAAGTTTCATGCCATAGCCAATGAAATAAAAAAAAAAAGAAAAAGAAAAATAGAGGAACGTATGCTCATATAGAGATTTTGGAGTGGCCAAAAAAATGTCCCACCAGGCACAAAATTTATACCATAAATTGCAAACTAAGAGGCATAAAAGCAACAGATCCTTAGATTCCACAGCATTGTTGCATATATATATATATATATATATAAGCTGATAAAACCTCTAATTAACCTATTTGTAGTGTCTTTTTATTATTTTTTGTCATGGGTCCATTGGGACCAAAGTAGCTAGATTTGTATTATATAATCAAGTAATTAGTTTATCCCACCCTTCCCTACTCTAAATCAGTTAGAAATTTGTCATATTAAATAAAATACTAAATAGAAAATTCATTAATTTGTTTTGTTTTTTATTTCTTAGTAAAAAAAATGAATTAAACTCACAAAATGATAACTTACCAATATAAATTACTTTATAAAGGTATAAATTTAATGATCTAATCCTTATTAGTCTTATAAGTTTGTTAATAATAGGTTTTTTTTTTTTGAAAATTTTGTTAATAATAAGTTAATAATTTTGATTTTTACATTTAATAAAAAATATTTATTTTCTTCTGTGTTTAAATTCATAAAAATCAACCGATTATACAGTTTTAAATATTATAAGAAATTAAATATATATTTTAAAGTGATTTATATATTATCCTCACAATTCAATATAGCGAATAAAGATGGGGAAAAAATGGATAGATAGAAAAATCTAACTCCAGGTAATATAATCAAAACCCTAGCTAAAAAAGTTCCAATTCAGCATCTATTTCCTTAAAATAAAAATTCTGAAAACACTTGCAACTCTCTCAGTTTTCTCCAATCAAAAAATTAAGGGTTTGGTTGCAACCATTATTTACAATTTTTTTTTTTTTGGGGTGAGTAGAGCTTTTCTTTTAGGTTAAGGTTGCTCTAAAATTATATGCACCCAAGCCCTTCTCCACGAGTGAGTGATAAATTGAAGGCAAAAGAGAGAAAACTCTGATTGCTTGTCATCAATGGAGAAGAACAGAATCTGCAAGATCTGCAGCAGACGTTTCGCTAATGGAAAAGCCATGGGAGGCCACATGAGATCTCATCTAGCTAAACTTCCTCTTCCTCCCAAACCCATCTTCTCATCTACATCATCACCCCAACAACAACAACAACTTCACTGTCTCTCTCTAAAATCACCATCGCTATCCTCATCTTCTTCCCTCAACTATCCTCTTATCAGTACCGAAAACCCCATGCAATCTTATCGATCCGTCAATCGCGAGCTAACCAACATATCAAAGCCTAATCTTGCTCATGATCATCTTCATGATGGCGAGAGTGAGACGGAATCGCCCAGAAGTACTACTCGGAGAAGATCCAAACGGCGTCGCAAACCGGTGGAGAAGGTAGTGGCTGAGTCACTGGAACAGGTAAGTTCTATATCTGATGTTTTCAATGAAGAAGATGTTGCTTTGTGTCTTCTGATGCTTTCAAGGGATAACAAACGGACAAAAAGACCACAAGTGTACGATGATGAGTTAATGAAAGAGATTGAAGCTGAGGATGAAATGGAAGATGATGACGAGCCGTTTGGTGAGAATCGTGTTCGATCTAAATCTAATGGAAAGTTTAAGTGTGAAAAATGCAAGAAAGGATTTAGATCATATCAAGCACTAGGCGGCCACAAAGCAAGTCACAAGAAGATCAAAAGGGTTGAGTATGACGGCAGTGGAAATGGAAGTAGGAGCGGCGGCGGTGCTAGTGGTGGTGATCAGTTTGCTCATGATCAGAAAATCTATAAATGTTCATTTTGTGATAAGGTGTTTGAGTCTGGGCAAGCACTTGGTGGGCACAAAAAGGTGCACTTTTCTTACTTGGGCGATAACGCTAAATTGTTACTTAAATCTAATTCCGACGATAATTTGTTGGATCTCAATTTGCCTGCTCCTGAAGATGATGGGGATGATGATGGTGAAGGCGAATTAAGCCAAGTATATCAGCAAAGAAATTGGTAACTAAAAGGGAATAGCAATTGAAGTTTGATACACTTGCAAAAATCAGATTTTCAAAGTCTAAATTACCTAGTTTTCAAATGGCTTTTGTGCATATAATCATGTTAATTTCACTTAGGTTGTTTACAATTTGAAGCATATAACAGCATTGTTTGGAATGTGGAGAATTTTCTTTTAAGTAATTAACTCTATGGTCTCATAGTACTCTTAATGCACATGTAAACAAAGAATTTATTCGGTTGATTCAAATTAATGAGATATTAGCATTAATATGAGAGTTCAACATAAACAAAATAATTTGTTATATATATCGATTCGGTCTATCTAGAAATTTTCATTGTTGCATTGGAGTTTCATATAGTCACGCTGCCCTTGTTTTGCCTATATATATCCAGCTAGCTGGTTTTAATTAGGTAACTGATTTCCTACACTCACTAAAGGGAGAGCAAATCCACCAAGTCCTTTCTGTTTTTGTGTGGATACTAGTTAAGATTGGCTTCTACCTGTCATCACTGCTTTTGCTTTTATATATATGGTTTGTACAGTTGTGAAGAAGTCAATAAACAAATCTGCTTATTATCTTCAACCCTTTTTTTTAATGGCTTTATCCTTAGGTTTTGAACTCTTGCATAATTGAACATTTTTAGTAATAGTGAAATTAGATCACCCCAACAACCTCTTTATTTCTCTTTTTATTATATTTAGAGAGTTTTATCCATTTTAACAGTCTCTCAATCTTCATCATTACTTATCTCACTCTCTAAAAGTTATATTATCTCTTTTCAAATCCACCGGGAGCTCTTCTCTTTTTTATGTTCTTTTCTCTTTTTTTTTTTTTTAATCTCTTACTCCCTCTCTAATATTTTTCTAAATAGTTTTATTAATAAAAAATTAAAATAGGGAGTGAAATAAGAAGCATTGTTAGAATGCACATAATTTTTAAGACGATCTAAAATAAGAAGTGAATTTTTTATAATATAATAGGAAGTGAAATAGAAAACATTATTTATAACTTATAACGTAAAATTTCAAAGTTAGTGGCAAATTTAGTCCCAAAATCTTCAACCCCATATGTTGAAGTTAACCATTGATTTGATAGGTTTTCAATTGGTTATGCAAATCTGGTGTTGATAATGAGAAAACGTTTAGGCAATTTTGACTATAGCCTGTTGGTATTGTTTATGGAAAAGGTTTTTTTCAGATTTTTTTTTTTTTGTATTTTTAAACTTAAAAACTGCTTTTGAATTCAAATAAGTAAATAAAATTTTTTTTGCAGAAATAGATTTGAAAAATAATTTATAAAAAATTAAAAAATCAATCAAATAAATAAATAAAATTCAAAATCTGGTTTTGAAATAGTCAACAGTAATTTCAAATACCACCAATAAAAGTTATGAGCATAAACATGATACAAATATATAATACTCCCTATTATAAGTAATTTACTATTTTATGTATGTTTTTCTACACAAAAAACATTGACCATGCCAGATATAGAGATTTATGGTTAGTCCACAGAAAAATTGTTGGTTTCTTTAAAGCATATTAAGATTTTTTGGACAGATGTTATAGTTAGGAGGCTTTTATTCTATTTTAGAGATGTATATTGATGTGGTTTGGTACTCTTTTGGGTCCATTAAAGCAACGAAATCATCTTTTTAAGGATTATCATTAATTAGGGAGATATTCAAGCCTAATTTAAAGAAAATTAAATCAAATTCATTTACCCTTTTAACCGGCAACTAAAAAATTATTTAATCATTTGGTTCAATGGTAGAAATGGAAATGAGAATTGGAATGAAATAAAATGTGAATGATTAATTTTAATGTATTGTTTGATTCATTTTTATTAATGTATAAGAATAAGAATGAAATTCAATTTATATATATTTTGTTAAATTTCCATATTTATAAAAATACATTTATTTTGAAATGCAAATTTGTTGATCAACAATAATATAATATAATTTTTATAAAATAATATAGAAGATATTCTAAAATTATTTGTTTTTAAATTATATATAAATTCTATTTATTTAAAATAACTACACTTTTTATTTTATCATTATTAAAAATATATATTTTTTATAATATCTTCTAACATTAATTAAGAGTATATTGAAAAATTAAAAAAATTATTATAATTTATATTTATTTAATTTGATTTGATTTCATATGAATGAAATTTTTACATCCTATATAAAATAGGAAAATGAGTGATTCTCATTAATGGCTCGTTTCTATTAATTTTTTGAGTTTGATAGTTGAAATATTTGACAATAAAATTCTGATTCTTGTATAACAATTATTAATATCTCAAATTTATTATTATTTAGAATTCTTTGTGTTTTTTTAATAAAATATTTTATATTCTCAAATATCTAAATCTAGTAATAAGATTCCATTTTTTATGAAATTCTATTCATTGATGTACCAAAGATGTCATTTATCTTTATCATAAATCAAAAGATAATCAAATTTGTATTAATTTGTCAACAATGAGAAACATTTACGGACTAAATTGCACAAGTAAAGTTACGGTGAAACTCCTTTAGCTTGGGTCTTCGTAGATGGGAGATATATATATATATATATAATCTTAGTTTGACAATTTGACATATTAAAATATAATAAAAATAAATGGTAACTTGCTCTTTTTCTATAACCACCAAAACAATTAATTAATAAGAAATTCAAAAGTATTATTATTATTATTATTATTATTATTATTATGTGGGGAGAAAGCTTGTAAATAATAAACTGAGATTAATATAGATGGGGAAGTGTTATATTTTCACAACATTCACCGCGAGAAGACAATATAGTAGAATTAATTCAAGCAAAAAATAAATGAATGAATATTGTATAAAAACTATATGGAGGGCAAAAATGCTAGAGCCAAGTGTGGGAATTATTCAAGCTAGGGTGACACTTGTTGATTTAGAGTGTTTTAAACCTTCATCGTCAACTGCATGAAACAAACCTGCGGCCGCTAGTCAAGAAATTTGTAGCAGAGATGGATTTGTTGGGTTCTTGCAGCGTGGTACTAGTCCACCAAATTCCATGGCAATGAAGAAGACAAATTAAATCAACATCAAGTTCTCCGTCAGCTTATCGTTTAATATACTCGCGCCGGAGTTTCCGGTGAGGGGTGGGGAAAAAGGGAAAGCCAAAGCAGGTGGTGGTGGAGGTGTTGGGGCCGTGAGCGGTGTTTTGAAGTATTTTAAACAAAAGAAAGTGTCACCTGTATTAGAAGATGAGTACCATATAGGTTTAGGGTTTTGCTTTAATAGGCTACTGCAATGGAGGTTTGCCAATGACAGGGCTGAGGCTACTATCTCCTCTCTTAGCAGTGTTTGCCAATGCCAGCGGAGGTTTGCTTAATAGGCTTCTTCTTGCTGCTGATTGCAGGGAGATGTCGATTCCATATACAGATTACTCAATTTCTCTCACAGGTAACATTCTTAATTTACTTATTTTAATATTCACCTGACAGTGATTAAACATTTCTCTAGTATATATCAGGCTGTGAAATTAATAATGATGTTAAATTTTTTTTCTAAGAGTACCTTTTTTTTTTTTTAAATAAAGAACATCTTAAATCATTTTTAAATATAGAGAGAAAATTATTTTATAATTAAGTCTAATATAACTTTTTATAATTTTACTCTTTATTTTGATTTATCCTTTGTAAATTAATATTTATTCAAAGAAAAAAATGAATTATTTTTATTATAAGAAAATAAAAGAGTAACAAATCAATAAAAAGATAAGACATACATAAAAAATAAATATGCATTAATTACAATGAGAATAGAGAATGAAATTTGACTCTCTAAACATAGAGAGTCAAACTCATTCTCTATCATAAATTTTAAAAATAAATAACCGATTTAGGGATCTTTTAATAAAATGACTTTCTAAAATAAAGTCTATTAGGGATGCTTAGGAGACTGAGTCCTATATACCACTCTATAATATATTATAAAAAATTTATTATCTATTTTAATTTATCTTGAAAATTATGTTAACTCTAACAATATTTTTTATGTCACTCTATATTTTAATTTTTTATTAATAAAACTATTTATAAAAAATGAATAGAGAAATTAAGAGAAAAAAAAGAGTGAAAAGAACAAACGAGAGAAAGAAAAATAATAAAATATTGTTAAAGAGCTACTTATTGCTTTTATATTTTAAAAAGAATAATATAAATTTTAAAAATATGAAATAAATAAGAAGGAAGATATAAAAATTGTGGAATCGTATAAATTTAGTAGGAGGGAAAAAAGAAAGACTATTGGGATGCTGTAAGGCACACACCTCTGGCAATGATGTTAACTATTTGTGTCCAATGAGACTATGGGCCTATAAGGATCAAGGAACTTTGACCCAATTCTATCTCGCATATATTTAGACCTCAAAATCTTGTAAGCTTGTACCCTTCAAATAAAATGAAAAGTTCCAAAAACTATCGGAAAATATTTTTTTTTAAAAATTCTTAACCTTACAAAGATTTCACAATCAAATCAAATTCTAAAAAAAATATTTATATTTTAATTTTATATGAATTTTTATTTTTAAAACAAATTTTATTTGGATAGCACTAAATTAACTCTATATCTAGCGGGTAATTATATAGATTGACCGAACTAAATGCTTCAAGTTTACGTAAATTAAAAATACTAACGAATTGAATTTAATTATCCAATCATAAACTGACACGCGACAGTTCTAAAAAAAGAAACTCACCCTGGCCTCTCTCTTTTAATACAAACTGTGAATCTGTGGTATAAATTATGGAATATTTCTTCCTTTTACTGCCATAAGAGAAAAGTCTAATACAACAAATACACAGGTGGTGAAGGAATCGAGAAAGGAGCCTGATTTCTGAAGAAAACTGAGATTTGTTTTTACTAGTCTATCAGAATATTCGAGTATTTTTGCCCCAACGTGGTGACAGCAGTCTCCAGGTTCATATGTAAATGGAACGGCCCATAAAACCCAACCAAAAATCCAAGCCACAGGAATCCCTTCAGAGTTTTTGGGCCCTCTTACATTAGGAAAATAGTTCTGCAGTCAGTCTCACTAAACATTTGGGCTCACCCTTCAGAAAATATTGTGGTAGGGCTACAGTCGTCAAAAATACTTATTTAGATTATATTTATATATTAAAAAAAAAAGTTCACGAACTAAATCAGTTATAATATTGTGATTATTATTCTTGTTGCATCAAGAAATTATCTATGTGCGAGGTGGGGTACTTGCAATAGTGGAATTAATAGCTATTGATCTTCTAGCCCTTCCCTTTTTCATTAAGAGTAGAAAAACTTAATACTTATTTAAATTAAATTTATGAATTTGAATTAAATTATTTTTGAATAAGGTAAGGAGGGAATTTCAGGAAAGCCCTGTAATATTCCAACTAAACTGATGCCTTCTTTTCACCAATTTCATTAACCCTTCCCTAGAATATTATTAATACCAAAGAAAAAGATAAGCTTACAAAGAAAAACATCCAAGCAAATATTTAAATTATTAATAAACTACCACATATAAGAAAATATTTAAAATTACATACATGATTGTAAAGTAATTACAATGGGTGCATGAAGGGTAAATGTATTGGTTCATCAAGAGACATGAGCTTTATTATTTTGTTAGGCTGAATTTCACTTACGGTTCTCTAATTATATAATTTATAATAATTCAGTACTTGAAAGATTATTTGTAACATAAAGGTATCTCAATTATTTAACTCGTAACAACTCGGTACCTGAAAGATTATTTGTAATACAAAGATATCTCAATTTTTTATTTTGTAACACAAAAGTATTTCAACTTTTATTTTGTAACTAAATAGTATTTTCGTATTTGAATGTTAGTCTCCCTAACATAAGCGTGATATAAAATATCAACATCAAATAAATTTTAATAAAAATAAAATTAAATGTAATATTTACATCAGATAAATTTCAATTTTACTGATTGTGTATTACAACTAATTTTATGTTTATTAAAATTTATCTGAACATTTCATGTTATACTTCTGTTAAAGAGACTAAGGGGTGTTTGAAAATGCTGTTAAGTGATTCAAAAGCAAGTTTTGAATTTTTTTGATTTAATTGACTAATTTTTTTAATTTTTATGAATTATTTTTTTTCAAATATACTTCTGGAAAAAATATATATTTATCTGTATTTACCAAAAATAGTTTTCAAGACTCGAAAAAATTAAAAATACAAAATTTTTTTTCCGAAAATCTTTTTTGTCCAAACACAATGCTAAATGAACCATAATAATTGAATACATAAGTATTATTTATTTACAAAATAAAAGTTGAGGTACTTTTGTGTTATAAATAATTTTTAAAGTATTGAATTGTTACAATTTATATAATTGAGGTACCTTTATATTACAAATAATCTTTCAGATACCAAGTTGTTACGAATTAGATAATTGAGGTACTTTTGTATTACAAATAATTTTTCAGATACCGAATTATTACGAGTTATATAATTGGAGGACCGCAGGTGAAATTCACCCTATTTTTTTACTATCCAATAATTATCTATAGAGTATATTCATTAAAAGAGTAAAATATTATTTCTCAAATTTTAAACATATATACAAAGTTTTAATTAGAGACCTCTAATATTAAGTGACAGATTTTATTTTATATATATTGTAAGTTTTGTTAGCTCTATGCCAATCCAATAAGTCTAAGAAGGTATTACCTTTTCATGATTAATTTGAATGAGTGAATTTCACTCAGAATTCTCTAATTATATAACTTGTAATAATTTGGTACCTGAAATATTATTTGTAACAGAAAGTGATGTGTTCATATTTGTTATAGTTTTATAGTTGCTTCTAGTTGTTTAGTTTTCTTATTTTTATGTGATTTATAGATAAATTTGATATCTAATTGTATTTTTCATGATTTTAGGTTTTAGGTGGAGGAAAGAAGCATGAATGACATGTTTTGATGTTGATTTGAGTTATGGAGGTGTTTTGGGTGACAATGGAGTCCATTGGAGGTGTTGAGGAAACAAGGAAAATTAATGTGTGAAGAAAAGTTCATCGCGACGTCGTGATGCCCATTACTTGGTCATGACAGGATGAAGGCTGTGTGCAGTCTGTCGCGACCGTGACGCCCATCGCGTGCAAGCAATGCTGTGCGGGAGGAGTCAGCAATCAAGTTAACAGCATCGTACCTCGTCATGAGCTCGCGACGCTCATCGCGTGCACGCGACGACTTGACAATACAGAACACGTGGATAGCTTTCAAACCCGATTTTTATCAACTCCTTTAGGGTTTTTCACTCCTATAAAAAGAAAATAACATATCTTGAAAGGAGAAGAGAGTGGAGAACGAAAGTTTAGTCATTTTAATTCATCTTTTTCTTTGAGATTTGGGGGAGACGAATTCTAGGGTTTCAAATCTTTTCATCTTCTCCTTCAAATTCCTGCACACACAAGAGGCTTCTTGGTGGACAATCTCATTCTTCAGTAGATCTGTTGTTAGAGGAATGAATTATTTTTGCTCTTGAGGATTATTTTGACTTAGACTTGAAGGATTGGAGACCACCAACCTCCAATTTCCATATTTGAAGATTTAAGGGAGTATCATAACTTTTTTCTTCTTCTCAATTGTTGCTGCAATATTTGTTTGACTATGAATATTACATTGATTTGTTTAGTATTCATGTTAGGCTAAATTCTTTTTGGGAGCCTAGTTAGCAATCTCAATTTTGTAATAAACTCTCATTATTTTGTTGAATTTATTATTTCCATTCCAATTTAATTGTACTTAATTAATTTCTAGTTTAATGATTGATTGGTCAACAATGATTGAATTAGGAATGAATATGTTAGGGTTTGATTATTAGACACATCATCTTTAATTTAACCTAAAAATTGGATTGAACATTGGTTAATTCATTGGTTTGATTAGCTAATGCATAAGGTAATTGCCATGAAATATTAATTCCATGAATTTAATGCTCGGGAATGAATGCGAAATTGGGTGAGCAAAACCGGGTACCCACTTTATCCATTGATTTTATTCTTTAATTACTTTTCAATTTAATTCATTGTTTAATTAATTTAGTTTTTACTCAAAATCAATTCAAACGGATTAGAGTGTTTAGGTTGCATTTTGTGTTTAGGTTGCATTTTGTGTTCATTGGTAATTAAAGTAATTAAGAGTTTAAGCTAGTGATTCCTTGTGAGATCAACTCCGGGATGACACTTGCCACTCTACAATTGGCTCGTGCACTTGCGAGTTAAATCTTGAGTTGACATCACATGTGAATTTGAGACTTTTAATTAAGCTAGAAAATTTTCATATCAATTAACTCACACCCTCTTAAATATACTAAAATTTTATTTTTTAATATATATTTGGATCTTCAATTATAGCTTTAAATCATCATTTTACTTCCTTTTTTTTTGTTTTTTTAACAAAAATGAAAAAACTCTTCATCCTCCTCTCTCCTCCATCAGTTTCATCCCCTTTCCTTTTCAATCATTTCCTTCTCAATTATCTCCTCTTATTATTCCACATCCACCATTTGCTTTTTCTCTATCTCTCTCTTCTACAGAGAAAGGGTGCATGGAAGGTTTTGAAAAAATAAAATTGATTTTAAATGCACTAAATATTTAATGTTTGAGGCAACTGCCAAGTAATCTCTTAAGGGTTGCCTTTTCCATGGTCACCGTTCCTTCACCTCCTCTTTCTTCTCCATCATCACCTTAATTCCTTTTCATTACTTTTGCCTTTTCATAATAAAAATAATCACACATATGAATTAATCCAATATTTTTGTAAATTTCGTTACTGATGTAAATGTCATCCTTTTTGGAGTAGAAGTTCAATGGAATGACTAATTAAAAGAAAGGGAAAACTCATCCTCTTTGGTTGAAAGACTTCATTGTACAAAAGATGTGGAAACAATTAATATCCAAGTAATTTAAAGCTGCTGTATAAGAGTTGTGAATTCTCAACATGTAAGGTCAG
>CATIWF010006624.1:0-11353 GCA_949630135.1 Balakata baccata | reverse complement strand
CATGTTTGTTCTTCATTAAGTACATATAACCATACTGTGAGTAATTATTAGTAAAGGTTATGAAGTAGAAAAATCCATATCTAGCCATTGTACTAAAAGGCCCACATACATCACTATGTATGAGATCTAAAATATGTTTGACCCTTTCCATTTGTCCTACAAAAGGAATTCTGGTCATTTTTCCCTTAAGACAAGATTTGCAAGTTGGAATTGGGCTTGAATCCAATTTGTTCAACATGCCCAAAGTTGTTAACTTGTTCAACCTATCTTGTGCAATATGTCCTAATCTTAAATGCCATAAATACTTTAGATTAGATTCAGATTTATAGATAGTATTCACAACTAAATTTTGTTCAACACGTATCTTATCATTTAATTGCAAATAAAATAAGCCATCTTGTAATAAACCAATACCAACAAATTCATTTCCAAAATGAATATTGCAAACATTGTCCTTAAATGTAAAAACATAACCGTGTCTAGTCAAACTATAAATGGAAATAACATTTTGATAAGCATTGGAAATTATAAGACAATTATTTAAAACTAAAGAATGAAAGGACAACAAGCTAAGTGTTACAGAACCAATGGCCTTGTAGTAATTATTGCCCCATTCCCAACCTTCGAGACCATTTCATCATTCTCAAGGATTCTGCTGCTTCCCAGATCCTACATAGATGCATATATATGAGATGAAGCATATGAATCTAATATCCAAGAATATAATGAGCAACTAGAAGAATTTGTAAAGCAAGAAATATGTATACCTTCTGAAGGCACATCTTTTTCCTTACCCTTGACCTTCAAGGATTGGAGCTACTCTACATAATTCCTCTTCCAATGACCATCCTTATTGCAAAAGAAATATTTTCCTTTAACAACTGCTTTGGCCTTGTCATTTTCTTTTAATACTCCCTTTGAAGGTTTTAGAACAAGAGTGCCCTTATTCTTCTTTCCCTTGCCCTTTTTAAAGGAATGAGAAGTTGAACCATGGACAAGAACAGTCTCCTTTCCCTTACCCTTCATTGCTCCATCTGTTGTGGTCAACATATTAAAAAGCTCAGGCAGAGAACACTCTATCTTGTTCATGTGAAAATTCACAATGAACTGTGATAAGGATTCTGGAAGTGACTGAAGGATCAAATCCGTCTGCAAATTAGCATCCATGTTGAAGTCTAAATTCTCAAGTTCCTCAATGTATTCAATCATTTTGAGAACATGAGCTCTAACATCAGTACCCTCAAGCATTCTAAACCTAAACAATTTCTTAGATATCTCATATCTAGCGGTCCTACTCCTTTCATTGTAAAATTCCTTTAGATGCAGAATTATATTGGTAGCTCCTTGCATTTTATCATGTTGCCTCTGGAGTTCTAAACTCATAGAGGCCAAGATATAGCAAGTAGCTCAGGCATCATCATCCTTCCATTTTTCAAGTGTTATTCGCTTTTCTTCACTAGCCTCTTTAGGTAGACTAGGAATAGTAGTATCAAGGATATACTCAATTCGCTTAAATTTGAGAACAATTCTTAAGTTCCTAAGCCAATCCATAAAATTTGGCCTAGCGAGCTTGTTGACATCTAGTATGCCTCCAATTGGGTTACTTATTGTATGTGTTGTCATATTAACTGCCAAAATAACATAATTAATTAGTTACCTATTATGTGCAACTTCCAATATGATTTTGTTCTTTAAATCAAATTGGTACTCTCACTAATTTGGCGTCACTTACACTTCTAAAATGAGTAATGGAAATCTTTGTTGGGTAGGATTTCTAGTGAGTGATTGGATCCTAAAATTTCAACATACCTCAAGTTCATATGCCAATCTTGGTATATTAAAATTTTAATAAATAACTCTTATTCTATGCATCTCATGCATCATCCAATCTATTAAAGCAAGTAAATAAACTCAGATAATCATGTATTATCTATAGACCCAATCCTAGCTATAAGGATTGGGTTGAGTCTGGGGTAATTCTATTTACTAAAAAAAAATTAAAATCTCTGGTCTTCAAGCTCCCACTGGCTCCTTGAAAAAATTCTGAGCTTCCATAATCTTGTTCTTCTCCAAATTACATTAATTATTCTTGGTATACCAAGACGAGATTACAAAAAATAGAGCTCGTAGACCCAAAATTTAAATAAATAAAATTACAACCCAAAAATGAAATCCAATCATATTGGTTTTTCTAAATCCATGATCATCCTACATGCCTAATTATAATAAATAAATAATCAAATTATATAGATCCATTTTGGCTTTTTTATTTAATTGAAACTCTTTCAGTTAAATTATTTTAAATTTAAACTCTTTTAAATTTAAAATTTCCCTTGAAATCTTATTTCAAATGATGTGAATTGATTAAAATTTACCAAATTTAATTTTATGCAACATTTACATAAAATAAAAATATATAATTCTTCCTATTTCACTGATCACATCACTGTTCATGCACTGTGCACACATTGTTCACAATATTGTGCACTATATTATTCACAAACACTGTTGGCACTGTTTACGAATACTGTTTGGCACTATACTATTCATGAAATAGTATTTGGAACTGTTCATAGGTACTGTTCATCATTTTTATTTTATTTCATGAACATAATGTATTCTTAATGCAATATGACCAAACTTGCAATTGAAAGCCCCAAAATTGTTTTTTTTTTCTTCTAATTGCCCAAAATGATCAAACACCAATCATGTGAAAATAGTATGACTCTAATACCACTGTTAGCAAAAATATACAAATGCAGCGGAATAAAATTATAATCATTCATAATTTTAGGATTCGAAAACTAAACAAACAGTATTTTACAACTCTTGCAAAATATGGATCAGACTATTTTTCACATAATCAAGTGTATAAAACAATAGATTGAGAATTATCTCTTGTAGTACAGAAATCTAATCGAGATTGATTCTTAGCTATCTAGCTCTCCAAGCATAGAGCCTCTAGTCTGTCCACACCAAGAAATAGGAACAGCAATAGAAAACTCTTTTCTTAAAATCTGATGAAAACCTTTTCAATTTTTGTAGTTTTTTTGAAGATACGTTCTTTGTATATTCTGATAGATGATAATGAAAATAAATAATAATTATCCTCATTATCTTTTTCAAAAAAATAATATATATTATTTCAAATAAGAGATATAATCTAATTAAATCTCTTTTGATAAGTTGAGATAAGTTAAAACTCATTTAAAACTAAATCTCTAAAATTAATTATAGGACATTTCAGGTATTTACTAACTGGAAGAGATACGGAAAGGAATCTTGCATCTCCTGCTCTAACTCCCAGGTACACTTCTCATGTGTGATTTTGCCACCTAACCTTCACCATCAGTATGCTCTTAGAACGAAGCTGTCTGACTTGAGTGTCTATGATTTCTACTGGTTGTTTTTCATATGATAAGTCTTCATTCACTTCAACACTTTGAGATTGCAACACATGAGAAGAATCTGGAATATACTTCTTCAACATAGAAATAGGAAATACAGGATGAACATGAGAAAACTCTATGGGTAATGCCAACTGATAGGCCACTTCACCAATTCTGTCTAGGATCTTGAAAGGTCCTATATAACGTGGACCTAACTTTCCTTTCTTATCAAATCTCATCACTCCTCTCATTGGTAACACCTTCAAAAACACATATTCACCAATTCCGAATTCCACATGTTTCCTCTTAGGATCTGTATAACTCTTTTGTCTACTGAAAGCCGTCTTCAAATGCTCACGAATGTTAGGAATCTTCTCTGACATAATTTGAACCAATTCAGGACTTGTCAATTTCCTTTCACCTACCTCTTCCCAACATATAAGGGATCTACACTTTCTGCCGTACAATGTTTCATATGGTGCCATCTCAATACTGCCATGATAACTGTTATTATAAGCAAATTCAATCAAAGGTAAGTGACAATCCCATTGTCCTCCAAAATCCATAACACACATTCTCAACATATCCTTTAATGTTTAGATAGTCCTCTTTGATTATCCATCTGTCTAAGAATAAAAAGTTGCACTAAAATCTAATCTATTACCATGTTTTTCCTGTAACTTCCTCCAGAATCTCGAGGTAAATTGTGGTCCTCTATCTGACACTCATGAAGACATACAATTCTCTCAATGTACAACTTCGCATACTTAGCCACATAATAACTCATTTTCATGGGTAAAAAGTGCATTGACTTGGTCAATCGGTCTACAATCACCCAAATAGAATCATATCCCATAGATATCCTAGGCAATCCTGACACAAAATCCACAGTAATTCTCTCCCACTTCCATTCTAGAATAGGAAGGAGTAGCAACAATCCTGATGGCTTCTAATGCTAGAGCTTTACTTATTAACAAGTCAAACACCTAGACACAAACTCTGCCACATCTCTCTTCATACCATTCCACCAATAAAATACTTTTCAAATCATGATACATCTTGGTAGAACCTGGATGAACACTATATGTTGTGTAATGAGCTTCTTCCATAATTTCTTTCCTTAGATCTTCTACACCAGGAACACAGAACCTAGTTCCCATTCTAAGAGTTCCATCATTATTTATCACAAAATTCTTAGCTGGACCAACTTGTACTTCATCCATAATCTTTCTCAACTGTGGGTCTTGATCTTATGCTGCTTTAATCCTATCAACAAGCACATACTGAACTCTAAAATAAGCTACAAGTACTCCATCATCCATCACCTCCAATTGCAATCCATGATTGTACAACTCATGCAACTCTTTAGTTATTGGTCTCTTTTCCACACTAATATATGCAAGGCTACTAGAGGACTTCCTACTCAAAACATCTACCACAATATTAGCTTTACTAGGATGGTAAAGAATAATGCATTCATAATCCTTGAGTATTTCCAACCATCTCCTTTGCTGTAAGTTTAACTCCTTATGTTGGAAAATATACTTAAAACTTTTGTGATCTATATAAATTTCACATGTCTCGCTATACAAGTAATGTCTCCAAATTTTAAGTGCAAAGATCATTGCTACCATCTCCAAATCATGGGTGGGATAATTCTATTCATGTTTCTTCAATTGCCTATAAGCATAAGCTACTACTCTATCATGCTGCACTAAAACACATCCTAAACCAACTCTAGAAGCATCACGATACACTATAAATCCTCTTATTCTAAATGGTAAGGTCAACACTAGAGTTGAAATCAAACAATCCCTTAGCTTTTGAAAACTTCTTTCACATGCATTTGTCCACTGAAACTTGACGTTCTTTTGAGTCAATCTAGTCAAAGGTGAAACTATTTTCGAGAAATCTTACACAAAGCAACGATAAGAACCTACCAAACCCAGAAAACTATGGACCTCAGTTACTGTTGTTGGTCTCTACCAATTAGTCACTGCCTCTACCTTTTTAGGGTTCACTTGGATACCATCCTTAGTCACCATATGTCTTAGGAAAGCCACACTCTTTAGCCAAAATTCACACTTAGAGAATTTAGCATACAATTGATGTTCCCTTAAAGTTTGCAACACCATTCTTAAATGGTTTGCATATTCTTCCTCATTACGAGAATATACCAGAATATCATCAATAAAGACAATAACAAATCGATCCAAGAATGGCTTAAATACCCAATTCATCAAATCTATAAAAGCTGCAGGCGCATTAGTGAGTCCAAATGACATCACCAAAAACTCATAATGGCCATAAATAGGTCCTAAATACTGTCTTGGGTATATCCTGTGGACATATCCTCAATTGGTGATAACCAGAATGCAAATCAATCTTAGAGAAAACACTTTGCACCTTGTAACTGATAAAACAAGTCATCTATCGAGGAAGGGGGTATTGATTACGAACATTCACTTAATTCAGTTGACAATAATCAATGCAGAGACAGAGCTATCCATCTTTCTTTTTAACAAACAAAACAGGAGCACCCCAAGGAGAGGTACTAGGTCTAATAAAACCTTTATCCAATAAATCCTACAACTGCTCCTTAAGCTCTTTCAATTATGCTGGAAGGTCTCTACCCTCTACAAAGACTGGACAAGATGGAAAAACGACATCCACTTTTAAAGCATCACTTAAAGGAGTAGTCACAGATAAAGGAATATCCAACTTAGCTGGTTATCTATCTACCCTCAAGGCAAAACTAGGAGATACAAAAGAATGAATTGCACCCAGATCTAACAAAATTCTACCCTTAAAAGAACATACTGGAATAATACCTGACACCATTACACTCGAGGCTCTAGCATCCTGAGGAGTAAGGGTGAACATGCTAGCTTGTCTATGGCCTACCTGAAAAGAGCTAGAAGCTTGACTCTGACCTCTACCACCTATCCTACCTCCTAATGCTCTATTACCAAAACCACGGCCCTACTGGCCTACAAATTGAGAACCTGCTTATGAATAACTAGGAACAATCAAATACATTGGTCGGGCAACACTTGTAGAAGATCCTTAGGAAAAGGTTTGTTGCCCCAAAAATTGAGGACATGATCTGGCCATGAGACCCATATCGCTGAATCGAAAACATGCACCACTAGCATAAAGACAAGGTCCCTAATGTGACATGCCACACTACTGATAAACATTGGGGCAAGAACTAGCACTGCTATGACCAGAACTCTGTCCACTGCCACTGAATCCCTAACCTGGTCTAAATCCATAAATTACCTCAGTGATGCCTACCCTTCTTATGAACACGAGGTCTTTTATGTCTAAACTACTAATCTGTACTCTCAGAATAATCTCTACTGCTAAAGAAAGTCCTTGAAGGTTGAGTACTAGATTATCCCTTTGTTTTATTCTTCTTTTTCTTGCCCTCATCAGAAATAATACCATGTTTCCTCAAATCTACTTCCATCTGCCTAGCTAGATCACAAATTTGTAGAAAACTGCTCTTTCTAGACTGAACCAAAGAAACAAACACTAACCAAGACCTGAAATGTACCTACTAGTCTTCAATTCCTTAGTACCAACTACATATGGAGCATACCTATTGAGCTGTATAAACTGTTTGGTATACTCTGCTACTGACATATCACCTCTCACCAGAGTCTCAAATCTTACCCTATATTCCTCTCTGAGACTTAAAAGAATGAAGTAATCCTTAAATCTTGTCCTGAACTGTCTCCAAGTCATATTACCTAGAAAAGGCCATACATAGTCCCTGTACCACTGCGATGCAATACCAGTCATGGAGAATCCAGCCATTTCAATAGATCGCCTATCTGAACATCTCAAATCATAGGCCTCTTCTCAACCTCATCAAGAAAATCTATGGGATCTCCCTTAATCCCATCAAAATCAACAAGTCTGAGTTTAGTGTACTTGGACATTGGGACATCATCCCTAACAACAGATCCTAATCCACTAGCTCTGGGTGGAGAAACTTGTGCAGCTGATTATTGGTGCACTAGGAGTTGCTCTACAGCTCTCTAGACTCCTTTCATGCCAAGCTGTATGCTAACCATACCCGCAATAAAATCATCAGTCGATACACTTCTAGCACTAGGTATCTCATGAAGTTCACCCTGAGTCCATCGAGTAACAGCTCGAGGTCTACCTCACCTCCCGGTGCTCTGTACCGGAGTTGTAATTGTGTGAGGAGTAGAAACCTTATCTTGTGCCTCATCAGCTAATGATGCAGCTTCTGTCACTCTAGTCCTCGGCATACTGAAAATAAACATGTAGATATCAAAAGGATAACGTACTCTCTATCAATTTATGCTAAAACTAGAGTCAAAGATGAAATGCAAAGATGAACTCAATCCTAGCTCCGCAGTACAAAAAGCTAACAACCTAGCCATAGGAAAACTAAACTTATAACTCTGATACCAACTTTGTCACGACCTAGATTGGGGACCTTGATCGACGCTAAGGAATGAGTAGGATTGAGGCCACCAAAATCTGTAGCAAGCCTAAACATAAATATACCTAGTATCTCAATCATGCATTAATATAAACCTTGCTAAATATATACTTATAACCATAACATCACCAAGGGAAAGTGTATACTCATCTGACATATTTCCATATAATATATAATCTAACATTCCTATATAAGATGCTGCGGAGATCTAGAATATGCAATACAAGACGAGAAATAATTTAAATAAAAATATTACATCAAGCCCTCGTGGAATGAAGAAGATGCGGAGCAGTCCAAAACAATAGTAAAAGAATCTCTACTACTTGAGAAAAATAAATGAGAGGGGTCAGCCTCCACTGAGTGAATCAATATCATATAATTTTATAATACACAGTCACACAATATTATACTAATACTATATATATACATGTAATGAGTTCATGCATCATGAAGAATCAATCATCAAACAATTGGGTGAGTAACTTAAGTAGAATCCTAAACCTCAATTCTACTAGTCAATGACTTTCTTAATTCCAAAGGACTGGTGCCCTGAAAGCAAACTCGACTAGGGTCCTTCTCTCCAATCGTTCACTTATCCAAATAGTGTCAGTGGCCTGAGAGACGAACTCAACCAGGGTTATCACCCTTAGCATCCATATACGTATCATATCATAATATATTTAATTCCCTAAGAGGCGAACTCGACCAGAGTATCTTATCAATCCATTCATAAATATAAATCATTACCGGTGTACATACGGTTATGATGTAACCCATCAGGTGACACGTTCTACTATAGTTCTCATCCCAACAATCACATCACAGTCTCACCTTATTACATCTCCAGCAAATCACATTCAAACATATAATAATAATAATAATAATAATAATAATAATATATTATTATTATTATTATTATTTAATATTAATTAGCATGCCAGAGAAAATGTAGGGGAGAGGGGTAGCATG
This sequence comes from Balakata baccata, assembly GCA_949630135.1. Taxonomy (NCBI): domain Eukaryota; kingdom Viridiplantae; phylum Streptophyta; class Magnoliopsida; order Malpighiales; family Euphorbiaceae; genus Balakata; species Balakata baccata. The sequence continues at coordinate 2,515 of CATIWF010006624.1, read as the reverse complement.
TTATAAAATCATAAGATATTAACTCACAGATCTGTAAATTTCCTCAATTGGCTACTTTCACGACTCTAGAGTAGCCGGTGAGACCTCTGGAGAATTTATAAAAATATAAGGAATATCAATAAAATATCAAAAATAAATCCTAAGTCTAGACTCTTCTAAGATTTTCCTGTAGAAATCTTTATTTAAATTTTTAACGTAATTTCTACAACACCTCCTTTTAAAATTAGACAATCCCTCCTTTTACGGGTCATAATTCTATAAAATATATCATCATTATCTCAACACAGTCAATCATAATCCGAATCTCCAATTTATTATATACTCGATCAACATACATAATCAACTCAATAATCCATAATTTTTCATAATTCAACTTCACTAATAATCATCTCATAATTCTATTATAATGTCTAAATATATTCTCCAATAATTCTCATAATCATGCAATCCATCACATTACTCAATAAAATAAATTTATCACATTAATTAAATAATATACTTAAATTTTATAAATAAAATCATATTTCACTATCTAAAAAAGGTACGAAGGTGTAGTTGGTACCGGATGACTTAATTTAACGAGCTGGAGATTCTTTCTAAAAACGTTCAGTCAGTGGTTGCCGGATTTCAGTGACCGGAAAATTTCTGACGGTTATGAAATGTCGATCAGAGGATACCAATAGCTTCCTTAGGATGTAGAAAGTCTAAAAGTACATGTCTTGTGTCTTGGAAGTGACTAGAAATGCCTAGATCTAAAAAAGTTTCCAGTGACTCCGACGAAAAACTCAAACTTCGATCAGCCTCCAAATGTCCCTTCCTGAAACTCAACTAGCACAATCCAAAATTTTTGGACCTCCTGAATCCATTTCCAGCATTAGAATCGTGAAAAGAGGTCGGGAAGGTGGAGAAATGGCAAAGGCAGCCTGATGCCCGAATTTTGTGCTACTGTTTTCTGTAATTCTAGCCGGATTCTGGAGGAACAGAGGTCAGCAACGTGTTAGGGAGGTCGAAAAGTATTTGAAATTAGAATTTTGTATCGATCGGAGATCGTTTGGGTGGTGTTCGGAAATATAAATAGTGATGGAAGGAAGAAAGAAAAAAAGAAGAAAGAGAAAAGAGAGAGAGAGAGAGAGAGAGTTAACACTATATTTATAATCATTGAAATTTTCATAATTTTTATATTAACTTTCAGATTTTACAGAATTTTACCCACAAAAATAATTAAATAATTTATTATGAAAATTAAGGATATTACATGTAATATTTCAAAAAAAAAAACTCTCAAATATAATTATAATTATTATTTATAATAGTATATAATTTGATAAAATTTACATAACAAGGCTTCTAATATTCAATTATTCTTGAAAAGTGAGGAGAGAAAAAGATGATAATAGAGAAAGAGAAATAAGACAGATCGTGTTTGTGGAATGAAAAAGAGAATGAGACAAAAGTTAATTTTAAGTCAATAAAAACATATTTTTAATAAAATTTATCTGGCTCATTTTATAAAATTTATTTACAAATAGAATTTAATTTTAATTATAACTAATTCTATAAAATTTAATATTAAGAATTATAATAAGTGATTCATTTATTCTAAATATATAAATTCTAAAATTATAAATGAATATTTCAAACAGGCTTAAATGAGAATTTTTCAAAAATATTAAAAAAAAATTCCGAAAATATTAGGTCATTACCGCCATTTAAATTGTTTTTTCAAATCTTCCAAAAGCAAATTTTTTTTTCAAAAATACCTAAATTCAAAAAATTACCTCAAAGTATTTTTAAAAGTGTACATTCGATATATTTTCGGTATACCTTAATTCGGTGTACTTTGAGTTTATTTGAGTATACTTTAGATATTTCTTGATAATATATCGGATATATCTTAAAAATATATTAGAAATACCTAATGATTTTTTAAAAAATTTTCTAGAAACACTTCTAATATGCTTTAAAAATATTTTAGATATATATTAGATATTAAAACTACTGTAAGAAATTGATTTCACATCCTATTCCTATTGTTGGCTCAGTCAAGGCAAGTAAAGTAAAATAGAAAGCATTAATGCTTACCAATCAAATCACATCAATTCCTTACCAAGCTCCTCAAAGCTTCGATCACAAGCACCCTCAGTACCATCAACAACCTCTTCTTTCTTCACCCAAATCATTCCATTTTCACTATGTTTCTCCTTCTGTACTACATAGCGACTAAGCCTTTCATGACTTCCTCTATAATGCCCGTTAAGCCTATTCCCACCACCATTATAACCTCTGTACTCAGAATTTCCGCGATGAACAATCGTATAAAAACCTGTAGACTCGGTATTGCTGTAATTTACAGTTGTATTACAACCTCTATACTTGAAATGGCTGCGACTAGAAATCCTATTATAACCTCTATACTCATTATTGTTGCGATTAACAGTAGTATTCTGCGTCTTAGATCCTTCATTTTGTTCATTTGAGATAGATCTGATTCCTCATAGAGATGAAGGAGCTGCGG
>CATIWF010006613.1:0-18698 GCA_949630135.1 Balakata baccata | reverse complement strand
TACCTCATCATCACTAATGAGGTCCAGGTTTTGAGCCTTGGAGGTGGTGCCAGTTGCCTTAAGTGCAAGAAGCTTCTTCTTCTCCCTTTCTCTTTTAAGCTCTTTATCCCTTGCTAGAGCCATCTCATGTGTTAAAAGCTTGCCAATAAGCACATAAGTAGGAATGGTGCTCATATCCTTATTAGCTTCTTCTATTCCCGCCACCCTTAAACCATAATCTCTCATAGGAAGACTCCTCAAGATCTTGAACTCAGGCATCCATTTTTAGACTAGGAGATATGCCTTGTTGGATTTTTGCATCCAACGCATTTCATTGACTCTTTATTCTATTACTCCGCATTTTATATCCAATAATCTTCCCCAGCAAATTCACTATAACAGTTTTTTTCGATGTCTTCTATAATCAATTGTTCAATTCCGGTGCAAGAGAGAATCTTGAAATGTTACCCAATCTCACTTCTCCTAGATCAACACAAATATCAAAAGCATCCATGACATCTTTCATTAGAGCTTCCATGATAGAGACCGACATTAGCATATCCCTGTAGTCTCTCATCTCTTGCCCTTGATCTCTGAGCTTAACTTTTTTGGTTGCCCTATCCTCTTCCAAAGTCAGAGGAGGATTTTCATTTAGAAAAACTTTCATTTTTTTGAGAATTTTTTAACCTTGATTTGAGATTACCTTTTAATTTCATCATCTTTTACAAACTGGAAATTACATAAGAAATATACCAAGCCAACACCAAGAGCTTAGTGGCAATGCTTTGACAACCAAGACTGTAAAGTCTTAAGTTCGAGTCTCTAGTCGGACCCTTTGTACCTATATATATATATAATCAACAACACATTTAAATCATACTCATATTCATTAGCCAATTAATTATTAATGATAAAGCAACAATTACAAAAAACATGTCATTAGCTTATCACTAATCAAATAAAATCACACTTTGCCATTCAATCTAACACAAGTAGCAAATATATATATTAGCAATTTGTTCAATTTTTATTTAAATTGTCCAATACTCCTTATGACCGAAACTATAATGGTAAGATATCGGGAATATAATGCAACACTGGCTTTAAAGTGTCAATTAAGTGTACACCCGATGTCCATATTCAAGTATTTAATTCCATTCCATATACTCCTTTATTGTCTATAAATTCATAAAAGATAAATTTTGCCATTAAAACCGACTATTGTTTTGAGAAAAATTAAAAAGGAAAGTAAGTCTATCTATTTAAAACCAATTGGCTATGGGTTATTATTTACCAGTAAGATAGTAATTAGGGAGTATTATTTACTGGCAAGATTGTAATTGCCACGGAGTATTATTTATTAGAAATTACTCACTATCCACAATATGAATTTTCAACTCTTTACTGCTCAGATAATTGGTGAACTCATCCAGAGTAAACATCAAGAATAATTTGTTTGACGTAAAATTAAATGAATCAAAACGACTTTGTTATAAATCTAAAAACAATCTGACTATGGACGGCTGAAGGCCACGATCATTGGTCAATTTAGCTCTTGCATAAAACGAGACGGCATTTGATGAGAGCATTAAGCTGCAATTGTGCAGATAATTATCACCAATTGAACCAGACTTCTTTACCCTGTTCAAAAATAAAAAGAAATAGACTTTAGTTTGTCACTCAGAGAAAAGAAACAATGCTGGCTAGCAACAACAATCACTTCTTCAAGTGACCGTCCAACACTCACTAACTTATTGATTAGTAAGATGAGATCAGCGGCCAAGCTCCTTAAGTTAGAGGGCAAAGAGCTAGAAGACTAAGTAGGAGGGTAAAGAGTCATAAACCTAAGTTCAGTATGTACAAATAAGCTTCTAACATCCTTTATGAGGGGCAAACCGAAAAAAAAATGATATAAATTTGAATACTATTACATATATTTTAAAAAGTTACCCCCCTCAAGTGAATATGGCTCATCTCGTGATGAGATAGAGGGTGAGCCAAATTCACAATTCAATCCAAACAACCCATAAAGCAACTCATAAATTTCATCCGATTTCTAGTAAAAAATCAAAGAATTTTTCCCAACCCAACTAGAAAGGAACATTGAATTTAGTCCTCGGAGAAACCATACCAGACCTGAACAATCCAAACTGATCTTATCGGTTGGGTTTCGCTCACCTGTAAGACGAGTTCTTTTTTTCCCCTCAAGAAGCATTGCCTAAATAGAAAAGAAAAAATTAAAAAAATAAAATAAAAAGGAACAATCTGTTTTCAAAACCATAGAACGGATAGATATACGGATCAGGATGTACCTCAAGACAATATCACAAGTCCAAGGTACATTGCCCCACTAAGAAACAAGGAAGATATTAAACCCCTATATGAATAAAACAAAGAAAATTCAATTCTTCGTTTTCAGCTCCTCAAACAAAAAAAGAAACACTTCTGGCATGAATAACACACTTGAAAACCATCTTGGCATAAGATTCTCACCAAATGATGCCCCAGCCCATGCCACCACATGGGCAAGGACAAACTTCTGCAAATTTCTCAGCATCACTAGAATGGACTCGACGAGATATCAGATCATCATAGATATCTACATCACGAAAAATATATGTTAGCGAGAATTTATAGTTCCATATATAGAAAGGCTAACAATCACATATGATCTTTGACAGGTTGTTCTCCTACTCCATACCATAAACAGAAAACAAGCTGTTCATTACACCTGCAATGATAAGGAACTATCAGATGAACAGTTTCTTGAAGGCAGGATAGTGAAACCAGGTTGATGAGTTGGACAAAGAACTTAGAATTGCATTTACCGATGAACAGAATAATATACTGAAGAATACGAACTTTTGTTGTTTCTTGAATAACCCAAATCACCCCAAGGAAAAGAACAAATCCTGATGGCTCAACATGTAAATATGACAATATACATTGAATAGTGCAGCTTGTTCAAATAATAGGCTGCCAGATCTATCCAGGTTACTGAAATACATACCAATACAAAGCCCCCGAAGAGTCCACTGTGATAAACAACAAGGAATAATCAAAAGCAATATGAAAGCAAAGAATCTTATGCAAGTGACTTTGTCCCACGTATACAAACAAAAAGGAGCACAGGAAATAAATCTTTAAGAATCAGTCTTTATCAGTTATATATTCAGTCTTGTTTTTCACCAGTATGTGTGCCTCATTTCAGCTTAGGAAATTCTGAATGCAGTAGCCAATAAACAAACAAGAATAAGTCACTATATATACGAAATCAAATTACACATGGAAGTACATTAAATGATATATTGACTACAAGTGTACAAGTAGGAGATGGTTTTTATCTGCACAGTCACTTACATTTTTAGCTACCAAGAGTGCAATAAGAAGAGCAGCAATAAAACATCCAGCTGCAATTCTTGCTGTAAGAAGATTTGTGGATGCAAGAATCAAAACCAACCCCCAAAAAGAGGAACCAAGATCTGGAGCAGAAGTAAAAATATGGAAAAGATTCGCATCAATAATTGACAATGATCTGTCGTTCAGGAATAAGCCATAGGTTCTAAATCTTACATAGGAAATTGCACATCATAGATATAACAAAAAGATACAGGAGAGGAAAGAAAAAGATAAGGAAAAGGAAAAGGGAGAAAAGAAGATACACCCAGCAGGCAAGATGAACCAGTATACACCACCACGGGTTTGAGTGGTGCCACCTTCATTTGCGTGAACCTGAATCCCCTCTACCTGGAATCAATATATTATATAAAATTGATTATCATGTATTTCATCGTTAGATGATCAACTTGTCACTTCACATGTTAACATCTAACTTTGGTTGACTAAACCAGTGTGTCTTTACTGCAAGAGAGTGCTGTGAAATGAAGAACTTGCAGATACAAGCATTCTAGAAAAATTGATGTGTTTAACTCATCTAACAAGTTTCAATCCAACATAGTCAAAAATAAATAAATAAAGCACAGAGAAGGGAATAGCAAATTCTACCAAAAAGCCAAGAGATTGCGTGTCCAATACACCATACTATCAAATTTTAATAACATTATGAAATAAAAATTTCATAGTAGAAAGCACAATGACACAAAACAGCTTCTTACATGGCCACATGTTAATTTGCAAGCAATAGCATGGCTTGCCTCATGAAGGAATACCGTCACAAGCTTAAATGGTGTCAGCAGGACTGTTCTCCATAACTACAAAATAAAAAAGAAAGTTCATGTATATTCCATGAAGTATTAATGACAGCATAATCTACTATTGAAGTATGCAATTAATGTGACTAAAATTTTAGGACTGTTATCCTGGTTCAAAGATCCAGACTTTTTTAATCTTTACTGAAACAATTCCAATTCTCAAAGAAGTTCAACTGGATTCACACTCTGTTGCCTAATACACATCAATTTTTCTAATCTAAGAGAAAGAGAAACTGCCCATTTAAATCATCTGCTAAAAAGATCAAATTCATCAACACAGAACATATACAAAGGGTAAGTTACAAAACTTCCTCCAAACTTGGAAAATATATAGTTGAACTCTCTTTTTTTTTTTTTTCAAAAATCAATAATCATTACTTTTGAATTTTCAATGTCACTACATTAGCCTATCTCTGAAAAAAAAATAATAATAAAATATTACCTTAAGTCAAACAAAACAACTTTGTAGGCCCAACAAATGTAGAAGCCAAGGAAAAAACATTATTTCATTTATCCATTTACTATATATATAGTCTGAGAACACAGAGTAGTCTGAATGCAAGTAGTTGTAAAATAGATAAGCAAACAAATATAGAAAGGGGAAAAAGAAAGAAAAAAGGAGAAAGCACTAGTGTCTCAGATCTTGCATAAGGTCAAAGATCTGAACCAGTGTCAGATAACAATATAGTGAAGAAGGAACACTGACAAAATGCATATATATATATATGTGAACACACATAGATTTGACAGAAGTTCTATTCGAAGACAGTAAATATCGATTTTTGAGAATGGGGGACCATTTTATCTTTGAAAAGACAACTATACCTCGATCAATCAAAGGTTTCAACTTCTTGACTATACATGTGAAATAAACAACTAACAATAACAAACAGTATCTAGCTTCACATGTTTGCATTCAAATCAAATGAGTTTCACTGGCTAATTAAAAAAGAAAGAAAAAGAAATTCCAAAATGCAGCTTCTGTCAAAGCATATAAATAGTTAGAGAGAGAGAGAGAGATATATACCGCAAGAATAACAACAGTGCAGACGGAGACAGTGACCAGAAACACTACTTGCTCATGGTTGCAACACTTCTTCAGCTCCCAATTTGGCCTCATCTCTCTCTCTCTGTGTGTTTTGAGTTCTCTGATCCCCTCAAATCCCACTGTCTTACTTGATCTCTTCTCGATGGTTGTTCGCTCTCACTGCTTTCATTCTTGGTGTTTTATATATATATATATATATAGAGAGAGAGAGAGAGAGAGAGAGAGTATGGGTCAGCGGAATTGACTACTGAGTACTTATTGATTAATCGGAGAAGCACCTTCTTCCACCAGTATTTTTCTTTGAATTCTCCCATAGCATTTATTTTCTTGCTTTGACCCATTTTTATCCTTAAATTCGGGAATTCGGACATTGTTTGTGTTAAAAAGATGTATATTTTTCTACCCAAAAAAAAAAAAAGATGTATATTTAATTTTATAAATAGAGTATATTACTATTAAAAGTAAAAAGTTAGGAGGCCAAATTATTTATAAAAAAAAAATTGAACTTTTACATTTATATTAAAAATAATTTATGCTTTTTATCAAAATAAAAATATATATTTTCAATTTTTCAATTAAAAGAACTAATTTTTAATATTTTATCAAATCAATTTAAGTGGAAGAGTATTTCTAACTGTTTTAGGGGGAATATTTTTCTCTCACTACAACAGACTTTTTACTTAATTAAGTAAAAAGATCAGTTAGAAAAATATTTATTTATGTTTTTTTTGACACGTGGAAGGAGTTGAAAATTTAAAAGCACAAAATTAATAATTTGAATGTCCAGCATAAGGTCGACTCTAACAGTGTCGAATTCAGGTCTGTTAGCAGGTATGCTTCTATTCTATGCCATATATATGGCAAATGGTTTGGAAAAAGGGCTTAAAATAATTTTTTAAAAATTACACATAACCTTTAATGTTGACAGTTAGAAAAAAAAAATTTTTTTTAAATAATACTGAATCCTCTTATCATTTGAGATAATGCACATTTATTCGATACTGTGTAATTGAAACACTGTAATACAATACATCATATGTTAGAATTAATATGCATATATCACATAGAGGATAACAGAAAATAAAATTTTTAATCCCAAAGACAATTGACAATATATGAAGGCTTAACCAATTAACTATCCATAGAGGGTTCGAAAATTATTACCTTTAAATCCGAGTCTTGTTCCTTCATTTTTCTTCTTATTAGATTATAGCAAATCTCAGTAATCTACTTAGATCACTTCTAATAGTATCCACACGAAGGAGAAAACAAGAAAACCTTAGAGAAAATGGGTGGACAATTAACCTTTGTGCTAGTAATGGAGAATTGACACACAAAAAGAGAATTATTAAATCTTCAATTAATTCTCATGTTAGCAGCCACGAAATAAGTCTCAAAAAAGACTATTTATAGCTCAAACAAAATAGGATTTCAGAACCGTGGTTTATAAATTTCTAATTACATTAGGTTTTTATACCTACCTCGTTTCGTGATCCTGAAACAGCTTTTTGCACACATGAAACATGTATCGTCAAGTGGTTCTGCTCGGGAACAAAACTAAGTGGAATGTCTATGTACACTTTCTCCTCAAGATCTCTAAGGAGAAAGTCATTTTTTATGACAAATTAGTGTAACAACCAGTCTAAGTTTGCAATAAGAGAGATTAATGCTTTCACTGTATTTAATTTTGCTACAAGAGAGAAAGTTTCTTGATAATCTATACCATATGTCTGAGTATATGCTCTCACTGTAGTTAATTTTGCTACAGGAGAGAAAGTTTTGTGATAATCTATACCATATGTCTGAGTATATCCCTTTGCAATGAGCCTTACGTTAAATCTCTCAATTGTTCCATATGCTTTGTGTTTCACAGAGAATACCCATCTACATCCCACAGTTTTCTTTCCTTCAGGCAATGGCACAAGCACCCAAGTATCATTGTTCCGTAATGCTTTCATCTCTTCCTTTATTGCTTGAATCCATTTACGATTATTCATGGCTTCACTCACTATATTAGGAACAACATCTGCAGATAATTTATGAACCCATGCCTTGAGAGGTTCAGACAATTTTTGAGTTGAGATGTGGTTGGCAATTGGGTGCTTTAACTCACTCGTTCCATGATCTGGTGAATAACTGTTTGGTGGTTGCCTACGACTATGCCTGAAAGGTAGTTTATAGCCAACATAAATATTTTGAGGAGAGTTTAAAACTTATACCTCAAGAATATTCTCATGAGATTGGTCTACTTGTGGTATTGTCAAGTTAAAGAAGGGTTGTTAGGGCTGTCCACTTTCAATTTTCGTAGCTTCTCCATCTCGATATACTCTTATTGGTTGTTTTTCAGTCTCTATTTCAGCATACTCAACATTTCCTTCTCTTTGGTCAGCATTTTCTTCTCTTTGGCCTATTAGCATTGTCATTATTTCTTTTGGCTGAACATCCACCCCTACACCATTATAGCCTAGCCAATTTTCCCAACTCTACTCTTCATTCATCATCTCCCCCTAAAGAGAGGAGTGGGAAGATTGAGAAGTGAAGAAATTCTCTAATTCAATAAAGGTGACATCCATGGTGGCATAGAGTCGCTTTGTTGTTAGGTCATACATCGGTATCCTTTCTTATGAGTTGCATAACCAAGGAAATCACAATGGACAACATATGGATCCAAATTCTTTCTTTGATTCTTGTGTATATGAACATATGTAACACAACCAAATCTCTTTGGAGAAAGCATGAGAACTGATGGTAATGCCACATGTTGCGCAAGAACTTGAAGAGTGGTTTTGTACTTTAAGACTGTTAACCTTAGAGTGATTGCTCTCTATTTTTTATTTTGACAATCAAATTAAATGTCACTAACATCTTCATTGAGTGTTGCTTTGATAGTGTTCAAAGTTTCAGTACATTTGGTCATAAATTCCTCATTGAATAAGTCAAGCATTTCCTAAAGACACATAACTCCCGACCAAGACAAGTATCTCCTGACCGGGACTCAAGTACAGACTAAGAAATGTGTGTCCAAACCAGGAAACATTGCCTTCTGATCTTCCAAAGTTCCAATAGCGGAAGCAGACTGGGACAGGAGATGTCTAGACTGGGACATCCCATTTCTAGTCCGATCGAAAAATTCAAAAGTACATAACCGTTCAAAAGGAGACACCACCAAAATGTGCCTAGTCATCATAAAGTTAAAGCGACCAAAGTCAAACTAACTAAGGTCCCGATTGGGAAGTATGGTCCCGACAAGGAATCACTCAAGGCCAGCAGACCCAAGTCCTCGGCTATGGCCTCATCGAGCAAGTCCCAACTGGGACACAAGGAGTCCCGACTGGAAAAATTGAATAGGGACTAGTCGTTGGAGCGTTCAGCCAACCAAAAGATGCCATGAGCCAAAATAGGTCATTTCCCGACTGGGAACCCCTTTCTGCGGACAGCATTTAATGCATTTGTAAGAAAACATTAGAAAGAGTTATGGCACTACTTTGTAACGTCTAATTAGTGGGTAATCAGTATAAATATCCTATCAAAATGCCATTTAATTAAACTAACTACTTTCCAAGTACCAAAACTCTTGCAATTTATTTTCTCAATCCTTCTTCATTAATTGTTTGTGTAAGGGTTCAAATATCATCCTTCAAACACTTGGGTTATCTTGTAATTGGGTAGTGTGAGCCAAATTACAAGGAATTGGTTATTGTGTGAGCCATGAAACCACATGGAAAATTTTGGGTTGAGTGTTAGCCTTGGTAAAACACCTAGTTGGGAGTGAGCTAGCTAAAACTCCATTTGTAAATCTAAGTGGTTAGATTAGTGAATACCTAATTGAGATTAGGGAGAGGAGTAGCGTTAGTTAACATCCGAACCTCTGTAAATCTAAGTGTGCAAGAATTTTTATTTTCCCACCAATTCATTTCCCCCATCCCCCATTTTTTAGTGATTATTTGGGCAACAATTGGTATCAGAGCAAGGTCTAGAAATCAAGTTCCATCAATTCTAGCAAAGATCTACAATGGCCCAAGAAGGATTCCAAAGCCTCAAACCTTACTTTGATAGGTCAAACTATGCCCATTGGAAGTTTAGAATGAAGGTATACTTGGATAGTAAAGGAATTGATGTGTAGGATAGTGTTCACAAGGAATATACACCACCAATAAGGAAGAACACTGAAGGAGAAAAGGAACCTCTTCCAAGAGATGAGTGGACTGAATCACATAAAAGAGCAAATGGTAAGAACAAAAAGGCTATGGCCATCCTAGCAAGCTCTTTTTCTCTTGAAGAGTGTGGGAGAGTTCAACATTGTCCAACCACCTATAATATATGGAGGATTTTGGAGAACTACCATAAAGGCATAAAGCAAGTTCGTTCAAGGAAGATTCAACTCCTAATGAACGAGTATGAACTTTTCAAGATGAAGTCTAATGAAACCATCACCGATATGACAAACCGCCTACTCTCCATTATCAACAATATGAAGAAATATAGAAGACATACAAGTCTTGAAGATGAAAATAATAAGATCTTGAAAAGTCTTCCAATGAAGGATTATGGATCAAGGGTGGCTAGTATAGAAGAAGCTAATGAGGATTTGAGCACCATTCCTACCGATGTGCTCATTAGCAAGCTTCTAACACATGAGATGGCTCTTGTAAGGGAAAAGGAGCTTGAAGGAGAAAAAGATAAGAAAAAGCCTATTGCTCTTAAAGCAAGCACTACCTCCTCAAAGGTTCAAGACTTGGACCTCATTCATAATAATGGGGAAAGTGAAGAAGAGGATGAGGAGATAGTCATGCTATCTAGGAGAGTAAAGAGAATGATAGTGAACAAGTATGGGACTGTCAAAAACTATAAGCAAAGGGCCTCAAAGTTCAAAGGCTCGTCATCCAACTTTAATAAAAATAAGGAGGAGATGAAATGCTATGAATGTAGGAAGAAAGGCCATATCAAATCTGAATGTCCACGGCTCAAGAAGTACAAGGGCAAGTCTCACAAGGATGGAGGAGACAAGGGCTATAAAGCTACATGATATGACTCTACATCAAGTGATGATGAGGAGAGCCAAAAAGATGTAGCCAACTTGTGCTTCATAGCTTTAAAGGACAACTCTAATGAGGTAACTTCCATTTTTTCCTTTTTTTTACTTTACATGCTTATGGTGGTGGTGGTGGTGGTGGTGGTGGTGGTGGTGATGTCACGAATTTCGAATTAGAAAGATATAAAAAAAAAAGTTGATTTTCATAAGAAAAATAGCCCCAAACTTAAGGATGATTTATCCAACCTTCAAAAGGTTGTGGAAGAGTTAAAAACCTCTAATGCTTCTCTTAAGAAGTCATCATATGAGTTTTCATCTAAACCCTCAACCATTTCTTTACTTAAAGAAAACAATACTTTGAAAAATAAAGTTAAGAAATTAAGACTTTCTATTTCTAAATTCCACAAGGAGAAGGAAAGTTTGGATACCCTTATTGTATCTCAAAGACCTCCCTTAGTGAAACATGGCTTAGGTTTTAATGGAGCATCATCTCCATCCACACTTAGAACTACTTTTGTAAAAACTCTCACACCACAAAACTCCTAAATTAAGGTAGGTGCCTTTAAGGCTAAAAACAAATCACACACTAAAGCCCCTACTCAAAGGAAAAGCGGCAAAGGCTTACTAGGCTCAAGAGGGAAACCTTAAAGGGCCAACCATGCCTTTTTATATAAGAGGCATGCACTTAGGAAGGCACCCACTACACATGATTGTATTTGTTGTTGCACTTCCTCTTATATTTCGAATAAGAAGGTTATAAGGCCAAAACCCCAAGTAAAGTGGCAAAAGTTCTTTAAGACTAAGCAATGCCACTACTGCATGGAGTTTAGGCACATTAACATCATTGTTTAATAAGGAAATCTCATTGGAATCTCTCAAGAAGTAACCCCCAAGGACCCAAGATTGTTTGGGTACCTAAAAGCTAAACTTGAATCTATGTGTTATAGGTATGCCTTAATTCCTCAAGAAATGAAAATGTATGGCTCTTGGATAGTGGATGCTCAAGGTACATGACTGGAAATAAAAACCTATTCACTAGTCTCAAATGTGCGGATATAGGTAAGGTTACCTTTGGAAACAATGCTAAGGGTAAGGTAATTGGCATTTGCTCCATAGGACTAAATGATATTTCAATCATAGATGATGTAATGTTTGTTGATGTTCTAAAGCACAACATTTTAAGTTTGAGTCAATTATGTAATAAGGGAAACAAAGTCACATTCAGCTCCAATAAATGTCTAGTGATCTCTTTAAATGGTCAAAAGATATTCAAAAGAGAAAAAGATGGCAATACTTATATAATTGACTTACATAAGTTAATTAATGTTTCCTTTAGGCTATAACATAAAGACTTAGGCATGCAAGGACTTAATTCAAAGCATTAGCAAAGATGAACTAGTGGATGGGCTCCCAAAGGTCGAAATTTGAAGGATAAGACTTGTGAGCCATGTTAAAGAGGCAAGCAACACAAATCATCATTCAAGCTCAAAAATGTTGTAAACACTTCTAGACCTCTTCAATTATTATATCTTGATTTGTTTAGACCTAGTAGAGTTGCTAGCTTGGGGGGAAAATATTATGCATTTGTTATTGTTGATGATTACTCTAAGAATATGATAATATGTGCATCATATATGTTGAACATTGTCAAATTACAAAATTCCATATGTTATAGGGCCATGATAAGATACAGTTCACTGGGGAGAAAGAGGCAGGCCAAGCTGCATTCACATGAAGCATCTCATTATTCTTATAGAGATCAACCTACACTAGGAGCTAGGGCTCCAGCATATGCATCTCAATCAACATATGCAGAAATACCCTACAAGAATCCAGAGTAAGAAATATAAGGGCCAGAAAAGCATAGAGAAAGACGATATTATAAGCTAAGAAAATTGGGTGTAGTTGATTTTTATGGCACCACTAAACTAGCAGAAGCCAAGACATCGCTCAAAAGAATGTAGAGGGTATTCAATATGATGAAATGAACTCCTGCTGAAAATTTTGATTATACAATATCTTTGCTCTAAGGTAATGCATATGACTGGCGGGAGAATTCCTAGCAGTGATGCATAGCCTCCTATTTTGACTTGGGATTACTTTCTTAAGAAATTTCAAAATAATTATATGCCAAACATGTATAAGGATGAGAAGAGAAGAGAATTCTTGAATTTCAAGTAAGGGAATATGGTTGTAGTAGAGTAAGAAGTACAATTTAATAAGTTTTCCCACTATCCACTTTTATGGTCTCTACTAAAAGAGACAAGTGCAGAAAATTTGAAGAGGGTCTCAGATATGAGATCAGAAACAAAATCATAGTCACTGATCTTGATAGTTATACTAGACTTAGAGCTATTATAATTAAGGCAGAAAGGTTAATGAAAGAAGCTGCTAAACAACAATCTAAAAAGGCAACACAAGAATTTCCTACATAATTAGTAGAAGATAAGGGAAAAGAGGTAGATTTATGCCATTATAGTCTAGTAATAGGGGTGCATACTCAGGCTCTAAGGGTCATGGTATGACTTCATTTTATTCTAGCAGAGAGTAGAATCAATATGTGGAGCAAAAGCCTATTTGTATTCATTATAGGAGACAACATACGGGTGAATATCGAATTCTCACAGGAGCATGTTATTTATGTAGGTCATTAGATCATATGTACAAAAACTATCCACAAAGAGCTAAATAGGCAGAGAGTAGCAGAGGTAGAGGGATATCAGAGACCACAATTAAGGCACCCAGAGTGGCTAGTACCAGTGGAGCATAAGGTAAAGGTAGAGACAGAGGCAGAACTGGTCCAATAGGTAGAGGTGTAACCCAATCTGGGGGTCAGAGTTCCAAAGCTCCCACACAGGCCAGAGTCTTTGCCATGACCAAGTAGCAGGCGGTTGGTGCTCCAAAAGTTGTCACTAGTAATATTTATATTTATGATGTACTAGCATATGCATTGATAGACCCAGGTTCCCCGTATTCATTTATTTCATCACATATGGCATCCAAACTACATCAAAAGCATAAGCCCTTGGGAATTGATATAAATGTGAGTACTCAACTAGGAATAGTAGTCACTGTATGTATGCCATGATTGTTTGATACACATTGATAAACCCAAATTGCAAGCTAATTTGATCTTATGGCCACTGCAAGAATTTTATCTGATATTGGGAATAGACGAGCTAACTAGACATCATGCAATAGTGAATTATTTTACTAAAGAAGTAATTCTAAAATCTCTAGACCAACCAAGAGTTGTGTTTCTGGGTGAAAGAAAACTTATACTTGCATGCTTAGTCTCAGCTATAAAGGTATTCAGAATGATCAAAGGAGGATGTGAGGTATATTTGGTGCCTGTGACTAACACTAGAACCGCCAATTGCCTACTTAAAAATATACTAGTGGTGAGGGAATTTTCTAATGTATTTTGGGATGATCTAATTGGATTTACCACCTGCAAGAGAGATAAAGTTCTTTATTAAGCTATACTAGGGACAACACTAATATTAGTGCCATCTTAGAATGACCCTAGTTGAGTTGAAAGAACTGAAGACCTAGTTGCAAGAATTGCTCGATAAAAGATACATCAGACCTAGTGTGTCACCATGAGGAGCTCTATTACTATTTGCTAAAAACAAGGATGGGACCATGAGATTGAACATTGACTATAGACAACAGAATAAAGTGACAGTTAAAAACAAATATTCATTGCTTAGAATAGATGATTTGTTTGACTAGTTGCAGAGAGCGTAAGTATTTTCTAAGATTGACTTAAAATCAGGCTATTATCAGTTAGGGGTAGCAGAGATGGATGTTTCAAAGACTACTTTTCGAACCAGGTATGGATATTATGAATTCTTAGTCATGCCATTTAGGTTAGCTAATGCTCCAACTGCATTTATGATACTAATGAATAAAGTGTTTCAACCATATCAGGACAAGTTTGTGAAAGTATTTGTTGATGACATACTAGTATATTCAAAGAATAGGGAGGAATATGAATAATATTTGAGAATTGCAATGCAAACTTTAAGGGAGAAACAATTTGTAATGCCTATAGAATAGGGCTAGACGTAATATGGAACATAAGGGGTATTATGGTAATTAAAAGTAAGAATGTAAAATGGATCAAAATTGGTTTAAAATGATGAAGATTTGGGCAAAACAGAATCGCGCTCGCGATTCAAGGATCGCGCTCATGAAAAAAGTCATGCTCGTAATGTCTATGGCGCACTAGCGATTTTGTTTAGGCGATTACTTTATTTAAACCCGATCCCACTTCGTCTTTTTTACCTTTTTGAGAACCCTAGCTACCCCCTCACATAAGAGAATGATCAGAGAGCTATTCCTTCCCCCCATCCCCTCCCCCCCCAAATTGGTTCTCCATTGTTTAAAAACCATAAAAACACAATTGAAAGTGAATTAAAAAGATTTAAACAAGGGTTTTTGGGTGTTCTTCTCAAGAACACAAGGTTGAGTTTGAACAGCTCCATAAATCAAGTTCTCTATCTACATTCTGGAATTTCTAGAGGTATTTTAGTAAGTGTTTCGATTCCCTAACACTCCTAGATTGAGTTTAATGGATTATTATCATTTAAATTAGGGTTTTGTCTATATTTCGATTGGTTCCCTTAAGAACAAATTGTCTAGATTGTATGGTGACCCTTGGCTCATGTATTTTGATGCTAGGGAATAGTACGAAGGTGAGGAAGGGACCCAGAACGTTAAAGAAATATGAGATTGTTAGTTTTGGCTCCATAGATTAAGGTTTGTACATATAATTATATTTATTCGTTTTCTAGCTACATAATTGCTAAAGCATAGGTATACTGAATGATATATGTTACTGTTGAATGCCATGAAACATTTTCTGAATAGTTAGAAATTATTATATGAAGTAATTACATGACTTATGTATGATTTACATGTTAGATTGATATGAGATGGATTACATGAGTAATGGCATGTTGGTAATGGTAGTTTGATATATATATATATATATATATATATATATATATATATGTTATGAGTCTAGAAATGAGTTAGAAAGAGAATTGACATGAGAAAATGTTGTGTTCGTGTTGTTGTATCGCAGAAGTTGAGCTCGCAACAGGGTGGTTCCCGCTCACGACTTTTATCATGGGAGTGACACTAGAGGTGCCCTTGCGACTCTTATGATTTAGCATACCCCTTTTTATTTATCATGACATGACAAATTAAAAGTAAATACGATGACACATGGACCCTTATATGATGTACGTTATACAGAAGCGATACATGGATGACCTTATGTGAATCGATCATTATGGCATGATATGTTAATGATATTATGACCTATGTGCTATGATATAACATGAGATTCAATGGATATGTATATGATGATATATGAACCATGATATGATGTGAATATGAATAGGTATATGATGACAAGGATGATTCTATATGAACTGGTTATGGTGGTATGATATTGAAATGAGAATTAACATGATAGGATGCTCTTTTATTCATATTGTTATATGATATCATAGAAATGCTATTATGATCATGGTATATAGTTCATTCGATTAAAGGAAAAGACATTAATGCCCTACTCGTACTAGGACTAACCATAGGATAGATGGTGTACCATTGAGGGTAGTTACGATATCACATAATTATTCCATATATTATTTCGGGCAAGGTGGCTTGCTAGAAAAATTTTTGTATACAAATATGAGTCAAGTTAGCTCCAGCTCCGTAGAGTGCACTTGACTTAGGTACAGAACAGACAGTATGATTAGGTGGAAAGGGTAGCTTCAGCTCCGAGAGCGCCCCTATTCACAACCTGTATCTAGTAATCTAGTATTGAGTAATTAGGCAAATGTAATGGAAAAAGAAAAGTTGCTTTATAGTGATTTATGATTTTAGGTAAAGGCTTCCGCTTACTAGGTATGCTAATATTATGTTATGGATTATTTGGCATGATCATATGAATGTGATATGATGAATTGGAATATGAGAATATGCGATATACTATGATTTACCTGTTATGAATTCTATAAGATGCTTAATAGAATTTATATGATTATATATACCACTAAGCTTGAATAGCTTAACATATGGATTTCCTGCATGCAGGCCTGGAGCTATAGGAAGAGTTGACACGAAGAAGCCGAGTCAGTCAGAGCATTCAGAATTGGAGTCAACTCATACATTATGCAAATCTATTGTTCATGCATTTTGGGATATAGTGGATATTGTTTTGTCTTGAATTTTGGATTATATTTAATTGTTTCAAGTTAGGCGCGTTTAGCCTTGGTTTACATATCTTATGATTATGGTTTATTATAAAGGTATGGACTAATGTTATTCATCTATATGGATGTATGTTGATAAGTATGATCAGACAAACAATAGTATTATATGTTTGAATGGTAAAGACTAAAAGGGAATAGTAGTTAAAGGTTCAATATCATGTATGTAGTAGCACTCCCTCGTATGGCGGGCTAGTATACTATATGGGAGGGTGATACACAATTATTTGCTAAACTTAGTAAATGTGAATTATGGTTAGACCACGTGGTATTCCTTGGACATGTGGTATCAAATAAAGGCATAGAGGTAGATCCAAAGAAAATAGTGGCCATAGTAAATTGGGAAGCTCCTAAGAATGTTATAAAAATACGTAGTTTTCTATGTTTGGCCGGGTACTATCGCAGATTTTTTGATGGATTTTCACTAATTGCTAGCCTTCTAACTAAATTGCTAAGAAAGAATGTGTCATTCAAGTGGACCTTAGAGTGTCAAAACAGTTTTGAAAAACTAAAATATAAGTTAAGTTCTGCACTAGGTTTAGCTATTCCTATAGGCATAGGTGTTTTTATAGTATATAGTGATGCTTCTCATCAAGGCTTAGGATGTGTATTAGTGCAGTATTTTAAGGCAATAGTTTATGCATCCAGGCAGTTGAGACCACATGAAATGTCACATCCAATGCATGATTTAGAATTGGCTGTGGTTGTATTTGCACTAAAAATTTGGAGGCATCATATATAGCGAGACATTCTAGATCTTTATAGATCATAAGAGTTTGAGTTATTTACTGGCACATAAAGAGTTAAATATGAGACAGAGATGATGTTTACAACTATTAAAAGATTATGACTGAACACTTGAATAACAACAAAGGAAGGCAAATGTATTGGTAGATGCTTTAAGCAGAAAGTCAAGTAGCAGTATAGCTCACTTGCAAGCATCCTCTTTTACATATTTGATTCAACTACGATATATGAATATTGAATTGAATATGCATGATTATGGGTCATTAATTGCTACTCTTCATGTTAGACCTATACTAAAAGGCAGAATCAAATAAGCACGGGGCAAAGATCCTCATTGGTGCGAGAAAATTGAAATGGCAAGATAGGGAAAAAGTAGAGAATTTCATTTTCAAGATGATACATTGATGTTAAAGTTACGCATATGTGTTCCAGTTATTAATAAGTTACACCAGGAAATAATAGAAGAAGTACACAATGCACCATATGTAATGCACCCAAGGATGACTAAGATGTATCATACTTTACGACCTCATTATTAGTGGCCAAGAATGTAACACCTTATACCTGTGGATATCACTTATACTTATATCATGTTATCATATATTGCATAGAATAGGACATAGTCCTATTTATAATGTGGGATAAATTTTTTTTGGATCATATAATATTATCACTTTGCAATATTTGACAGCTTAGCTAAGCATCACATCCTGATTATAAACCTAATATATCATATATGTTAACAATTCAGACACTATGTTCAAATATTTCAGTTTCAAAGGCTAAAGCCAAATACACATTTACACACTATTACATATTTACTAATTTATACATATGCGGATAGACAACCCAAATTACAAATGTCATGTTCCTATACTTATGTGCAATGCAAGGAGAGAGATTGGTGAGGCTCAGCCGGTGACCTGTGATCCATGTCCTCTATATGGTATGCACCTCCAAATCGAGCTAATTACTCTTCTCTACCTGAAAGATGATGCAATTTGATGAGTTGCAACTCAATGAGAATAATTATTAAAAGCTTTCTAAAGTACCAAGTCAATCACAGTTACAAGTAGTAATTGTCATTCATAAACATTTTGCATGTCAATCTATTTATCAATATCATGTGAATATAAATAATATTAAATCATGTAAACATTTCATTTGCTTATACTTATGCTTATGTCATTTTCTTTTTGTTGTGACCAGGCTAAACAGACACTGTCCCGGGTTTCCATGTGAACATTTGCTTTTGCTAGTTAGCTTGATCATTTGTAACATTTGCACATTTGTTAGGCCATAGGCCTTTTCTTTTGCTTTTGAACATTTGTTTGGGCCATAGGCCTCTTCTTTTGCTTTACAATGCCATTTAGCTAGTCACAACGCCTTTT
>CATIWF010006609.1:0-23596 GCA_949630135.1 Balakata baccata | reverse complement strand
TACACAAATACAAGTCGGCAATCTGGTTCTTGATGTTTGGAGGAATTTCTGTACATTGATATTGTATTTTTAAGGGAGTAACGGATTTTAGGTTTTTAATTTGAAGCATTGTTTTGTGAGGAAGAACAAAATGTTCAAGTTTGTCCTCATTTTGGGATTCTCCATTTGTTCTCTTCATTTACTTCTTCTCAACTACCAAAGAAACTTCAGCTGTATTGGAAGTTTAGAAATTAATTTTCGTTTTTATTCTCAACTCCAAAATGCCCAAGCTGTATTGGAAGTTTAAATTTACAATAATAACTAGAAGACTGGAAAACAATTAATTATTACAATAATACAAATTAATCTAATGATGGATTCGAATATTGGCACTTAATAGTTTTGACACTAATTGGTAATTATAATCTAGTTTGATCAAAATTTTTTACCAATAATCTGTATTTAATAAAATAGATTATTTAAAAAAAATGCTAAATTATAATCTGTATTTAATAAAATAGATTATTTTTAAAAAATGCTAAATTATAATCTCCCAAAATATAAACTATTCTCGCTAGCACCGAAAAATAATATATTAGGTTATTATATTTTTTTTCCTATTATATATATATATATATATTTTTTTTTTTTTGCTTAATGACATTTTTATTTCTCATCAAAACAATTTAATTCTTAAACTTTTTCTTATTTTATTCTCTTATTTAGTTTAACGGTCCAACTCTCGTCAATTAATATGTACAATTAATAATTAATATTTTTCAATATATAAACTCATCAATTAGTTTGTTCTATAGTTATATATCACAATATAGATTACCACAATTCCACTATTTTTAAAATACAATCTTAGATTCGATAATTATTATTATCATTATATCCTTTTATATTTTTTGATTAGTAATAATTGATTATTGACAATTGGAAAAATTTATTATTCAATACTCAATTTATATATATCATATATTTTTATATACTAAACATATACTTTATTAATAAAATATATTTTATTAATTTTTTGCTTTATTTAATAATTCATTATATGTATATCATATATTTTCCATATAGCCTGTTTATATTAAATGTATATTTCAAATATATTAAAATGTATATTAATATCTCACGTATACTAAAACGCTTCGTGAAGTTACTGTTTCAGTAACAGTAACATTGCAACAGTGTAGTTCCAAAAGTGACCCTACAAGAAAACAAAACGACACCGTGCCTGTAACAAGTATCAACATCTTTCCACTCCGTCAACATGACGCCGTTTTCCAGTTGACAGCAACTCTATCATAACTTTCCCACTAACGGTAACATAAATCCCAAATCCATGCCACAAAATAACATAAGAACATATCCATGGAATCAAAATTACAGATCTAGAAAAATTTATCAGGTGGGTTTGGAACAAATTAAAGGGGGTTTTAGAGAAACAGTAGCTTGAACAATTAAAGGAAAAAAAAAATCAAAAGTCCAGGAAGGATAGAAAGAGAGAAAAAGAAAAGAAAATGGTGGTGGGCACCTTATTACCAGCAGGTCCCCTTGGCCATTATAACATTATGACTCACCCATTCCAAGAGATCCATCACACTATTTTCCTTCTTTAAATTCCTTCTACAAGTTACACTGAGTAATAGAATCGCATAAACTTTTTTTTTTTTTTTTAAAATACGGACTCATTTTACAGAGAGAGTTGAAACAGAAGAAGAAATTAAAAAGAAAAATGGAGAGAGAAGTAACATTGAAGATAGAAATTAAAGAGAGAGAATGAAGGGAGAGAGTGATAGAGAAGATGGTCACCGTGCGGGTAGTGAAGATAGAAACAAAAATTTTTTTTTTTAACTTTTTTGGTATAATATCTTTTAGAAATTTTACAAAAATACTTACATTTGCTCAAAGTTTTTCAATTTTATTGAAAATAATTTTCTAAAATTACAACAACATCTAAATTTTAAAATTACCTCAGTTCAAATTATATATTTTCGGTATATTTTTAGTATACCTTGAAGATATTTTGATTCAATTTTTGCAAAAATCCAACAAAAGAACAAGAGAATAAGATAAATTAAATCATTAAAAAAGAATAATAATAATAATAATAAAATTCAATCACAATTCAACACATCACAAAATTTCAAATAAATAGTCTGATATACTTTTTCAAAATACATTGAAGATATTTTTAGTATACTTTTTGGGAATTTATTAGAAATATCTTGGAAATATCTTGGGTATATTTTGAGAACACTTTGGGTATATCTTAGAAATTCTTAAAAAATTTTCTAAAAGGAATTCTCTGGGAATATATTATGTATACATTGGGAATATTTTGGGTATACCTTGAAAATTTTTTGTGAATTTTCTAGATGAAATTTTTTAGAAATACCTTAAATATATTTTGGGATACTCCGGTATATTTTTGAGAAGTCTATGAAAATACCTCAAGTATATTTTAGGGATAATTTGAATATATTTTGATGATTTAAAAAAAAAAACAAAAAAGAGAGATATACACCATCATGAAAATGTATTTGGTGATTTTCGTTAAAAAACAAATACTAATTATTCTTTACCTAATTTTTCCATCTCTCTAGGTATTGGTTTCATTTTTTAAATCTCTTTAAATCAGCCTCCAACTTTTCAGTTAAATGGCACATCAACCTGCCCTAACTTGCTCCATTTCTTTTTCTCTTTACTTTTGATCTCATATGCAAATACAAATTCACTAATTTCTTGCTAAGATCAATCTTCCTTATCTACTTTATGTCTTAATTTCCATCCTCAAGCATCTTGGTAATTCTTAAATTTGATGGAGAATGATAATTTTTTTCTTCGATCTTTCTTTCTTTTTAAAGATTAATCTTGATAATGGAGTTTCTAAGAAGTAATTTAATTGGAATAAGAGGAAATATAGTGATTCTCGAGTTTTGAAAGAAGAAAGAACAAAAATGGAGACATGTCATATTTTTGAGCTAATTTTGGTCAAAATATGGAAAGAGAGCTCTGAAACTAGCTATGACATTAGAGGAAGGGAAAAAATTGGTATAAATGAAATAAATTTTCGGTACTTATGAAAATAAAAAAAATGGAAGTAAATATGAAAAAAAAAAAATTCAATCTATGTAACCTATGAAATTTCCTCATATCTTTTTTCATGGGTTTATAGTACATCAAGTAAAATGACTTTTGCACCTACACCTGTCTATGGATGGTAACAGATATGACATTCACGAAAAATATTTTATCCGAATTCGAATCCGATTATGTATACTATTTTCCGAACTCAATCTAAATTCATTTAAAATTATAATATTAAAACCCATACATATCCTAAATCCAATTAATATTATCCGATTAATACCTGAATTAGTTTAATTACCCATTTTTTAAATAAAATTCTAACTAACTAAATAATTAAAAATTAAAATATACATAAACAATATACCATAAATTACTATAACATCAAATAAAACAAACAAAATAAATCATAAAATCTAATTCAACACATTCAAATTAAAATAATTCATCAAATTGTACAAATATTTACAAATTTAACATTAAAACAATAAAATTAAATATTATTCATTTTGATAAAAAAAAATTATTTAAAATTTCCAACCATTACATTTATAATTTATCAACCAATAAAAACACAAAAAATAATTAATTATATCATTTTATTTAATTATAATTAGGGTAGCTGAGGATATCCACCTTTATTCTACCCAAATCCATAACAGATTTTAATATTACTACTCAAACTCGTACCAACACTCTAATAGAATTATCTATTAGAATTTAAACGAATTCAGATAAATACAGATACTCGTAAAACCTATACTCATTGTCATCCCTGTATGCCCTGGCCAGCATTACATGTAATCATTGTCCAAATGGTGAGATTTAAGGCTTTTTTTTTTCAGTTTTTCTACTCAATTTAGATAAAATTGCATGTTTTTTATTTTATTTTAAATAATAGTTACTATTTATTATTTTATTTAGATGAATTTTTAATATGATCTTAATTTTTTTTAAAAAGGTTTATTTGAAAATATTTTAAATTAAATGAACACATATATTAATATATGATTAATATTTGGTTAGACTGTTTATTTGCTTTGAATTTAATAGATCATGAGTTTGACTTAATTTTTAATCATCTTGATTTTAAAGGTGAATTTCACTCATGTATGATTTTTTATCATTATTTTTTTACTAAGTTAAAATTTATCATAAATTTAAATATCATCAAATTAAAAATAAAAAAACTAAACTTCAATTCAAAAAGAATAAATTTACTATAGAACCTTTACAATGCAATATTAAATTTGTAATAAATATCATAAATTATAACGATTCCTATCTTAAATTCAAACATCATAAATAATTACCAATTTTTTTATATTTTAAATTTCATACTAAAAGAAGGTATAAAATAGAATATATAGAAAGAAATAACTTTTGATATATCAAAAGATATATGTCAGTTTAATTTTTTTTTAAAATAAATTAATTAAAACATCAAAAATTCAAAAATAAAATTAATATGATATTCTGATTATATTTATAAATTGAAATAATATTAAAATACATTTTTTTATTAATTTTAAAATTTGTTCCTTTTATATTTCGGCTAGAATTTTGAAATATATATATATAATCTTGCTTTTATGAACTGCTTATTAATTGTTTTTATTTTATTTATTTTTTCACTTTAATATGTTTTATTGAATTTTAGATTAATTTTTTTTTGGTAAGAACGGAGGCTTAAAGCCAAGGACAAATAACATTAGACCTTATGGATGTTCTATTTATGATTAGAAATTATCCAAAAATTATAATGATTGGTAAATTATAAATGACAATGTATAAAGTCTTTTTTTTTCTCTTAATGTTCAGCTGTCATATATTATGTTTATTGAATTTATATATTTATTTGTGTGATTGTATTTAAGATAAAAAATTAAGAAATTTTTCTAAAAAAAAAAAAAGATAAACTACCAAAAAGCAAAAAAAAAAATGATCTTTTTAATAACTCAAATACATAAGGTGTTTAGGACTTATAATTTTATATTGTATGAATTAATAATTCCATTAGATGATAATTACTAAAGACACGGAGAGATAGGTTTTAATTAATCATCGTTCTAGTAAGCCTAAGCCAAATATAATTTTTTGAATCAAACTTTAGATCAGTGATTAATCCTAAAGGAAATTTTACCATATGCCTATATTGTAATTGGTTTTTCAGTTTTATTATCAGTTTTGTAAAATTTCATTTCTACATAAATTATTTTCTTATCTACCATTCTTTTACTTTTTCCTTTTCATTTGTAGCGGTCATCACATGAACAAGATTCAACTTTGTTGAAGTCGAACCCGTTGCAACAAGAGTCGAATAGTATTCTCATCTATACCAGTAAAGATAAAACAATATTGTTGAAATGGATATATCCTTAACTTCATATTCATTGTTGGATTCTGAAACTTTAAAAATTTATAGCAGATCAAAATCGGTGAAGGTCAGCGACAGTGCAAAGAGAAAATGAAAATGAAAAATCTACACTAGTCGGAAATGGAGAAATACATAACTATAGTTTCTTATCATGTAATTAAGTTCTATTTTATTTTATTGGAAATTTGGATTAAAATGCCTTGGTTTCATTTTGGGATTCGTCTTTTCATTTTTTTATTCATTATTTACTTATTAATCTCATTATTTTTCCTCTCAAAATCAGATCTCATTCTCATTTTCTGTTTGATTCTTTCTCAGTTTGCTAGAGTATTCTGTGCATCTCAAGTTTTTTATTTTCTTCTTTTTTTTTAAAAAAATTTTTGCAATTCAATCAAGGTTTACTGAGGTATTCCCAAATTATATCCGAGGTATTTTTTATGAATTCTCAAGAAATTCCTAATATATATTCAATGTATGCTAAAGGTATATCAGACTTCATAACTTTTGTTCACAACTGTTTTAAATTGAAAGTATTTCCGAAATATACCCAAAATATGTCCAAAGTATACCGGACTTTATAAACTATTGTCCATATATTGAAAATATCTCTAAGATATACCAAGGTATACCAGATTTTATAGCTTTTGTTTACAGTTGTTTTAAACCGAATGTATTCTCAAGGTATGTTCAAAGAATACTAGAATTTATAGTATTTGTTCACAACTGTTATAGGTTGAAAGTTTATCCAAAATATACCAGGCATGCTTAATATATACCAGACTTTTATAAAATATGTTCACAACTGATTTAGACCAAATATATCTCCAAACTATATTCAAAATATATCAGACTTTTATAACCTTTATTTAAGTATTTTTTAATAAAATTGAAAAAAATATTAAAAATTGGTAAAAATGTAATTATTTTCCATTTTTTTTTGATATTTACGAAAAATTCCTTTAATTCGCTTAACACCAAATGGCCCTATATATTAAAATTTAAAGGATTCGGATAGATACAGATGCAAAATTTGTATCATCTACCTTCCCTACGTGGGGCACACAGAGAGCATTGAATTTGAAATCCATCTGTCTGCTATGCCGCCGTACGTTTCTAACTCCTGTCACCCCTAGTTATCCATTTACATCCTTCTCTCTTCTTAACTTTTCCCATGATGGCTGTGGAGCTCTTTGAAATACCCATTTGAAATGGTGCAAGCAAATATCGATTTTGCTTATTTTCCTTTTCTATTGTTTTATCTTTTTTGCAGTAAAAACTGAAAATAGAGATAGAGAATCATATGCCATCCCAAGAGAAAGTATACAGCAGTAGTGGAAGAAGAAGCTGTGTGGCGTCTTCGAAATCGTTTTGGACGTCGAATTGTCGCTTGAAAAACGAAAACTAAATTCGCTATCACACTGCCACTGGCCATTCCCTTCACTTTTCAAACGACTGCTGAGGAGAAGCGACTGCTCCACCAGATCGTGCCGCCGCTGAAGAGATGACCTGACTTCTCTCAAAAGTTAGAATTCAGAGCGACAAAAAATAATGGAAAGCTAAAATTTGAGATTTGGAGAGATTGGAAGGTTTGAAAAAAGAGATTTGGATTTGGGAGGAGATATTTTGTGGGCGTAAGAAAGTAAAACCATATAGTAAATAGCATATTTGTGTCAAAATGGCTACTTCACCTGTACCCAAAGGAATAAACAGTTACCCACACATGGGCGAAATCTCTTCGTCTTATTTTCGAAAAACAGTTCAGTGTTTTCTCTGCCTTTTCAAACTGCTTTCTCCCTTCATTTCTTGACTCTCGATTTGCTTACTCTTTCATTTTTCTTTTATATCTTTATCAAATATATAGGTATCCTTGCGGGATTGGTGGCTGATAAAACACCATAATGACTTTGAAGGGAAAAGGCTTGCTGTTGCCGGCTTCACTTGTGGAGAGTAAGGCTTCTATTCTTTGTTAGGGTTTCTTTCTTTCCTAATTATTTTTGGGGGTTCTGTGCTTTTTGCTTGCTGTACTGTCTCTTAGCCGTATTTCATCAACAGTGGTTTTTTGGTTGGTTGAAATTCATTGAAATTTTTATTTTTGCACAATTTTCGAACTGAATTAGTATTATGGCTCAGGCAACAAGCACCTCGTGTGTTTCATTCTGCGCCCATTGCAAAAAGATACGACATTTTCACCCTTGAAACAGCTGATGGAATAATTGTCATTTTTCAAGGCTTCATTAACAGAGATCGCACTATTGAAAATGGGTTTCCCTCTGAGGTATGCATAATTTTCCTCCACTGGTATCTTCTTCCAATGTTATTTACACAATATGAATAATAGTAAAAGACATTTTTCAAATTGAGTTTTCACGAGGAATTTCTGATATTTCAAGCAACTGAGCCTTGAGGAAATTCTTGGCTGGGAAGCTAAATAGCTCTCGTTAAAAAATTTTAATTGTATTAACTTCAATACAACTCTGACTTTTGTGTAAACATTTTTTTAGCATTTCCCAAGCTGGTATTTTAGTGGATTTAGAGCTTGCTTGCATTGGTGTTCGTTGCTACTTATCAAAATGTATTCTGTTTTTCATTCTAAACAGGTGTTCAGTCATTTCTTGTTTGGCTTTCCTCCTTATTGGGAAGTTTATGTTGAGAAATACTTCAAACAAGCTGTTAATACTGCCGCTGATCTTAGGAACACGTCTGATTTGGACAAGTTAACCACTGATTCAGGTTTGTCGCCCATGCAGCATAAGTTTAGTTGGATCCGACTTTTTTTTTGGCTACCTAAAACTTGGATAAACGTCACTAAAATTGTCCTTTTTTATTTCTTTTCCTTCCAATTTTCTACCTTTCATGTAACTTGAAGTTGCAGATGTTACAGCTGTAGATCTTAGGCCAATTTCAAGTCCAAGAAAAGACAAGGTCATTGGTGAAAATAGGCACAATATCAAGGGTAAAGAAGATTCTTGTCATGGAGTGTACGAGAAATTCACTGCTGATACCTCAAACATTTCTAACTCGAACAATGACACAACTGGATTTGGAGGTTCAGTTCAAGAAAAATCAAATACTGCTACCCATTCTGCTGCTCAAAATGATATGCTTGTAGGCGTGACAAAAATTTCTATATCCCAAAATGAATTTCTTAATGCCCATCCTTGTTCTTCAACAAGTCCACTAAAAGATCATGTTTATAATAAGGATAATGGTGCCTCTGAGAACCTTCCACCATCATCATGTGGTCTTGCAAATGCTGTTAGGTTAATGGAGGAAAACATACCAGTAGAAGCAGAACTTCCAAGCTCTCATGCTGTTGAATCTTCTGAAAGGACAGATGATACAGAAAGCTGTAAGAAAATCAAGAAGAGGTCTGCTAGAAAGTCAAAGAATAAGAGATCAGCTAGTTTGGAAAGTATTTCTGTCAGAAATGATGCATTAGAAGAACCTTTAGTGCCCGAAGGTGCTCACATGGACAATCTTAATGATTCTGACTTTGACCTTGTGGCTAAAGATTTGGTTCTGGATGTTTCTAAAAGGCCGAAGAGTTCAAAGAATTCAGAAAATCAAGATGAAGGAAACAAGGATGGATTGAAGTCTAGAAGTACAAATTTCTCGGTGGGTATATTTGCTCGAGGTCCTCAAGCACTGTCTGGAATTATTAATGATGAAGTAACATGTAAAGAATTTTTATTTAGATCTCCAGCTGTTAGAGATTCTTGCTATTTGGAACAAACTGTAAACCAACTTGAGGGTACCATGATGTCTTCCGCCAAGCAGATTGATGCTAGTCTATCTAATTCTAGGTGTCGAAACAGTAGTAAACCCTTGGAGAATTTGAAAGATAATCAGAAGAAGAAGAGTTTTTCGGGATGTCCAGTTAAGCACATGAACAAGCAGTCTGTGTCAGAGGTTGAGCACTTGAACAAAAGGGAACTTAGAAGGTGTGCACGCTCAACCCTTCAGACTGAATTCAACATTAAACAGGCAATGCTAAAGGCTGCAGGAGGGTTGAGAAATTTGTCTGATAGTTTGAGAAGCAAAGAGAAGAATGAACAAATATTCGTAAAAAGAGGAAGTTCATCAAGGGCAGAAGCTAGAAGAAAGATTATCTTTGATACACCTGTAAGTTTTTTCTAATCCTCTGTAATTTGTTTCCTTTAAATATATTGATAATTCACACACCTCTATGGCACATGTATTACTACATCCTTAGTGAGAAGTGAATTAAGTCATTGACTGTGTTTGCTGAATATTAACATCAGATTTGTACTTGTTGCATGGATTTGTTCTTGAATGGAGTACAAAGGATCAAACATAAGCTTGTTACATCAAAATTCTGCCATTTGCTGACTCCAGAATGTAGTTATTTTAGTTTCTGCTTTTATGATTGGAAAATATATTGTATTGTAAACATGCTATTCTAAAATGTTCTCCTTGCAAACTGTTTGATGTTTGAACTCTCTTTGAAAACTGTACACAAAGTCAAATGCTAGAACTATAGGCAGTGTTACATATGGTTTCCAGTCCATTGTACCTAATATAAAGAAGATTCTGTATCCAGTGATTTTGCCTTACAATTTTTGCTTCAACATTTATCTAGATTCGAATCTTCTTACTTAATCTGTTCATCTTGCTATTAGAAGTTCACACTTTGATAAGTATGTCACCTATTACCAGCTATATTAATAGGGTTTCTAGTTAATTTTGTTCTTTAGTTGCATTTATGCTTTCCTTTCTGCCTGCCATTATTTTTGGTGAGGATGTTCTTGTATTCCATTTACTTGACTTATCTGGTTTAATTTGACATCTTAGGTAAAAAGTCCTCGTAATCAGAAAGGCAAAGAGAGAACATGTATTATTTCTCCAGAATCCTTGAATTTTAAAAGATCAAGATCAGGTGAGTATGCTATTGCAATTGGATAATGATTTTTGCAGTTCAACGTTAACTCATTGGTGTTGTTTAAAAAGAGGTTTGTCTGATCTCTCTCCCCAACCCTTCCCCTACCTCCCTTCCAGCTACCTACAAATAATGTTATAACTGTCAAAGACAATGATACCATGTATTCCAAATTACTTTTCATCGAAGTATATATAGTTACATTTTTTCATTCCTATACTCGACTGTTGTTATATAAGACATTCTTTCAGTCATTAAAAATCAACCACCTTTTTTTTTTTTGGTCTCAATTAATAGTTCTTGAATTCTTAAATTTTTCATATGATTATATGGTGACCCCAAAAACTCCAACACCTTA
This sequence comes from Balakata baccata, assembly GCA_949630135.1. Lineage (NCBI taxonomy): Eukaryota > Viridiplantae > Streptophyta > Magnoliopsida > Malpighiales > Euphorbiaceae > Balakata > Balakata baccata. The sequence continues at coordinate 12,886 of CATIWF010006609.1, read as the reverse complement.
TGCTTATTTTTAGGTGCAGCCAATTTAAAATTTTTATCAATCTGTAGCTGAAACTTTCTGTTTGGAATTAATATTAGCCATTTCACAAGGATATAAGTTAAATGTTAAAAAATCTAAAATTTTGAGCTCATTTTAATATCAATTATAAAATTTTAAGAATTTATTAAAATTAAAAAATGCACGCAAATGTTTGAATTTTTTTTTTTTTTTCCAATCAGACTTATGTCATTTTGGACAAGATGGCTGGAATTAATACAAACACGAAAGCTTGAAGTATACATTTATAGAATTAAAAGAGTTGATTAAAAGTGAAAGCTCAAAAATGGTTTTGATTGTTTTTCTTTTGGGTTATATCTCTTATTTTGAAGCATGTTTCTTGTCACTCACGTGGACAGTTAAATATTTGTTTCTATCGGATATTTAAAAGCCTCCTAATAATTACATTTTTCCATTAATTTGCATGTTTAATTGTTCATTCAATTTGTACTTGTTGCAGGAAGACTACTTCTACCTACCCTGGATTTTTGGCGCAACCAACTTCCAGTATATGATGCGGTTAGTCATGTTCTAACCTTCCCATATTTGCACATTTTTAGGTTTGGGCAGCACCTGCATAATTTCAGCAGAAGTTTCCTACGTCATATATAAACACTTTTTGTCTACTGCCAAGAAGTTATAAATTTGGAATTTATTTAATCCACGTTTTTGAAGTCCAAAGTGCAACTTGTTCTTCAGCCCCACCACCTTTTTTTTTCCTTGAGATAGACTTTGTGGGGTGGGATAAATTTTGGGATCTGGAAAAAGCTAGAACTGTTGGTATTCAAAGACGATAGGTGTATAACAATGGATTTTATACCAATTTTGGTGCATGTCAAGATATTCACATGTATACTTTTGGTTGTATGCATGTATCATTACTTGGTTAATTTAAAATGTATGGAGTATTTGTCAAAGGCGCGCCTCAGGCTCCAGGCACACAAGGTGCTGGCCATGGCACCTTGAGCAGCCCAAAGGTGTGCGCCTCGCCTCTATGTGCCTTGAGCTTCTATTATGCATTATATAAGTTTTCTGAATTTTTTTTTTTAAAAGAAATCTAATTTGAAAATGACAATGCTTGTACATTGTGATAGTGTGCATGATTTATGAAGTATTTATGACTTTTATTCATTGAAAAATTATGCAATAGTTTATTTATGCAATTTAATACTTAATGGAGGTTGAGGCAGTGCACCTCACCTCGATGCGCCTTGAGCTTCTATTATGCATTATAGAAGTTTTCTAAATTTTTTTTTAAGAAAAGAAATCTGATTTGAAAATAACAATGCTTGTACCTTGTGATGTTGTGTATGATTTATGAAGTATTTATGACTTTTATTCATTGAAAAATTATGCAATAGTTTATTTATACAATTTAATACTTAATGGAGGTTGAGGCAAGTGCTGGTGTTTCGAGTGCACCTTGTAGTAATAATAGTAGAAGTGATCCAAGTTGGAAATATGTGTGCATGTCTAAACCACCGAATACATACTATAATATTAGTATAACAGCACTACTCTACTATAGGATTGAGACTTCTAGCTATTTATAAGACTATATTTTACTTTTATTATCTCTTTTGTGCATGTTTTTTTATTGTTTTGCCTTTTAAATATTATGCCTTGATCTTTTAAATTATTTTTCTTTGGTATTGAGTTAAGTTTATGGTTTTATTTTATGTAGGTATTATGAGTTCTAAGTTTATTTTATTTTGTGTGCCTTACTTTTGTCATGCGTGTGACTCGCCTTGCGCCTCAGGTGATAATAACCTTTATCGCCTTGGTGCGCCTTTCGCCTTTAACAACTATGGGAGTATCTTGCTCTACATGTGGAGGTGGTATCATTTTGTAGCATTTCTTTTTCATTTGCTTCCCATATTATTTTCTTTTTGATGTGTCTCTCCTTGTACATTTAATATCTGTTGATGATTTTTCATTTTTGAATATTAATCAGTATCATAATCCACTTCCCTACAAACACAAATGTTCCTTCTTACTTTTGCCTTGGCTTTACAAGGAAGTTTACACATATTTTCTCTCCATTTAGGACCGTACTGTCACAGGAATTCAGGAGGAACTAAGATCATGTGGAGGTATGCCTTTCTGAATTATAACTGAATTCATTCTTTTTTCGTGGATGAATCCAAAGGCAATACTTTATAGGTGTTTTCATGGCACCTTAGCTTATTTGCAGCATGCTGCACTCTTGAACATAACTACTGCTTCTAATTGATCAACCTTGGTGTCGATAAATGTTGTAATTAAATAATGTTAATCATATTATGGCTCAAACATATTGCAAGTAACATTGCGTATCAAGAATTTCATATGCTCTGTTGCTGCTTTTACTTAAATTCATTTTGTATTATTTTGTTCCTTTTCTATTCAGGAATAGGGGTGGGTCTCATGGAGCATCAACGTCATTCTTTTTATGTTTTAGATTTTAGTCTTAAGCTAGGATTCTGTATAGTGTGTTTGAGTTACAATCATGTATAATTTCCCTTATTTTCTAATCGGTCTGTGCAGTTAGTATTGGACTTTTGAATGGAGTATCCCTGCTACTCATTTTGTGGTTTGTCATATCATCAGGGAATAAAGCCGAGCCTCTGAAGAAGCATAAGAGAATGCGAACCTAAGTTCCAGTGACAATCTCACCTGGTGACAGATGGGTTGCCTTGTAAATGGTTGTAGCATGTAATTCCACAGTTAGAAAAGGAGAGTAGCTGGAGGGATGATAGCAAGACATGTAATCAGGAAAGAGTATCTGACACCGCTTCACCTGATGTAGGATTGAGTTGCTCACTCTGGATTTGGCTTTGGATCCAATCTAAGAACTATAACATCATCTGATCTACCTTCTGCCTGTTCTGATAATTATTCCATTTCAAAGCTTTTGTCAAAAAGGATATTCAAATGCAGGTAGATGTACTAAAGGAAAATGGAGCCATGACTTGCTTGTCTAGTTCTGTAATTATATTCCCGAAATGGATGGAATAATGTTTACTGTAAATACTAATTTATAGTTCCTTTGAAAATTTAAATGCAATTTTTAAAGGTGCCTTAGGCCTTGTTATTTAAATGGGTGTAAACTTGGGGATCAGTTTACGTTGATGGCAATTAATGTCAACATATTGCTGAAGGAAAATCAGTATATAATTAAACCAATTCTGAAGGTAACAGCTATCCTGTCCAAGATGGACTGTGAAGGCTTGACTCTGCCAATCTAAGTCCAATAGCGGAGAATATGCACCAGCCTAAATACAGTTTTAACCTATAAAATCAGTCTTCTTTCGTTCAAGAAGAGCACATGAAAGAACACAATTCAAGCTAGTAATGGAGGGTGGGATAGTTGGGACAATGATGATTCATTTAGATCTTCCAGTGATATCAGAAGGAACCAATTTGTCAGCGATTTTTGGGGTAAATCCAATGGCGGTAGTCGTGGTATGGGAGGGCCTCCGTGAGGTTGAGATCGCAATTGGAGGCTTCTGCTTATAGTAAGGAGAGATTTTTTGCGCAAAAAATGGTAGAAAATGATTTGGGATTGGGATCGAGTCCAGCTCCTCAAGAGGAATAATTCCCAACAGGATGTCCTCTCCGTTATGTCTCAGGTATGAAATTGGCGTCTTGTGCATCAGTATTGGGAGGGCGGGGGTTGTTTGTATTAGCAGAAATATATTATTTTGTGCATTGGTGACCTACCCATTATGTGTTTCATATGCAGGGCTTTGGTAGGTTATCACTTGTTGCCACTTCTGCTGCGCAGTCAGCTGCTAATCTTGTACAAGTAGGCACAAAAGAACTTACTTCCAAGGTATTATAATTAATAATTTGCATTCTACTTTTTAGTGCTCATTTTAGCAATAATTTTTACCTGGTTTTGAATTTATTTTTACCTTGTTTTGACTTACTTCCATGTCAGAATTGAAATTCTACTCTAACTATGTGATGGGTGAAATTGGGAAGTGTATGTTTCTTCAAATTAAACATAGACTTGATGTTTTTGTTATTTCATTGCTGCTTCTATTTGATTCAGCAAGCAATAGGCTTACACTCTGCTTGGTTTTGTGTTGGTTTAGGGATGTTTGTATCAATGTTGATGAAGACGGGTTTTTTCTTATTATGATGTTTCACTTCTGGGAGAGTTATTATTACATCTTTCTTTGTTGGAAGTGTAATCCACGTGGCATACTGTAGGCCAACAATGGAGGCAAGTGCAAATGAGCCAAAGTTGTTGGTAAGCTACTTGGAGTTTGGCTCAATAAATTTTCGCATTTTTTTTAAAGTCAATCAGCTGACATTCAGTTCATTTTTTATATTTGTAATAAATGAGTCAAGTTTAAGCCAGATGAAACTCGATTCATTTAGACTTGCAAGCCAATTCATTTTAGGCTCTAGAGCTTGTATGCGAATATATTAAAATACTTTGATCATAATTTTATTTTCATATATACTTATTACTTGTATGTTCAAAATGCTTATATAATTCGTTTGTACCAAAATAAATCAACAAATAATAAGGTCTTTCAATTTTGTAATGGATTTTACTGATCTAATACCTATAATTTTGTATGGTATCACGCAAATTACTAAAATAATCACCACTATTAAGTATATTACATTTTACTAATCAATATCTGTAAAAACTAATCATTTAATGAATAATTTTTTTTATTTAAAACTTAAATTTATGTTTAAAATGTTAGCTCAATTTGAATATGTTGGATCTTGCAAGCCACATAAGATGATAACACTATAGTAATACTCACTCAGCTTGGCTCATTTAATATGCAAGTCTAGTACGAGTTTATACCTTGGCTTTGTTTATTAAATTGGCTGAGTTTGAGCTTGTTGAGATATTTGAAATTATGTATGTATAATTTTAGGTTAAAAATATGTGTTTATATTTTTATTCGTATTTTGTATCCTCCAATTTAGTATATATACTTATTAGCTTGAATGAATAATCTAGCTGAGAATTTCAGTATTCACCATATTTTTTCTTTTTTTCTTTCTCTAAATTTCTTATAGTATCAAAGACCTAGTGGTTTCACCGGTTCTCTCTTCTTTTATACTGTTTCTGCCCATCACTATTGTTAACTAAACCCACTTTTGCCTGCACATTTTCCCTTCTCACCACCACTTGTGATGTGCTTTTTATCAGAAAAGCCGCCCTGCCTTTCCGCTCCTATTGGTGACATTGTTTTTCTGTTCCGGCTTCATTCATATTTATGAAAATCCAATATTTTACGAAAGAACGAAACACATATTGATTATCATGTTGTTCGTAATAAATATAAGGAAGGATTTATAAGTCTACATAATGTCAATTGCCATCTCTAATTGGCATACATACTCACCAAGGCACTAACTCATCCTCTGCTTTCTATTCTTGTTCGCAAGTTGGAATAGATTGATCTCCATCAACCTCCAACTTAAGGGGAGGGAGGTGTGTACAAACTATTTATGCATTTCAACAAAGCTTTGAGAGTTAATTTAGCAGTTGGGAATCAAAGAGAAGAAACTGATTCTATCAACTATTACCCTTCCACCCGGGAGACTATCCCATCCAAGAAAGAACAGATTCATATAGAAATCTAATAGAAAACTTGCCCAGAAATTTAAGGAATAAAGGAAGGGAAGGCATACTCCTTATTTTATTAGAGAGCAGAGAAATCACTATTTATGCTCAAAGCAGTGACATTTAAACAACTTAGTTGTGTAATGATTTTTTGGCAGTAGTCTCAGTATTGCATTGTTGGATAACTAGCAAGCAAGCTTCCATGTTATAGTATGATGAGGCCAACATGCTTCCTATACTGCCTAATTCAGGAAACTCTGTTGCATCTCCCACAGTTGCTCCCTTCCCCACAATCAAAAGATTGCAACCCAAATCTCGCCCTATATTTACCACATCATCTTCTATATTATTCATTTCCTTCTCCACATATTCCACCGATCCATTCCACTTTCTTCTGAACTCTTCTATTGCTATATCATCCCTTTCGGAAAGCTTCTTCAATGTTTCGACGGGATTTTCCTTAAACTACATACTAATCTTCCATATTAGAAACAATGATATTACGCTTGATGCAAAAAGAAGTTACTTCCTCCAACAATGGTTCCCATCCTTCCTCTCTCATTTGTTGAAGCAACTGCTAAGCAATCTTTACAAGATTCATAGCATTCATAATATCTTAGTCTTTCTTTGTAATGCTTGTGACAAATCACTTGAAACTCCTAAAATATTTTTCATCAAGAACAAGCAAAATTTGAATTCAAAACATTGAAGAAATTCCATAATATAATTTGATTGAGCTCTTTGCTTTGGTATTTTTAATTCATTTCCATTAGCCATAAACACTTCAATTGTTGGGTCAAACAAACGAATCAAACTCATTAATGTTATACAGTGAGAACCCCAACGTGTTGCTCCAGCTCGATTTAGTGATACTTCTTGATTCAATTCCCTTCTAGACAAAACCATCACAAATTCCTTAAATAACTAGGTCGAATTTTTTTTCTCGAAACATGTCTTTACATTTGCATGAGGCACCTTTGTTACCATTGTAATAATATCAAAAAACTTACTAACTTTTGGGTGATTGTTAGTTATAAATACAAGTGCCAATTGAAGTTGATGAGGAAAACAATGAACATAATATGTAGAGGGATTTTCCATCATTATCAAACTTTTAAGACCATTGAATTACCCTTGTATATTGCTAGCTCCATCATTACCTTTCTCCGTAAACTTGAAATACTTAAACCATATATAGAAAAAAGAGCATCAATATATGTTTTCAATGACAAAGTAGTAGTACCACTAACATGTATAATGTCATTTATTCAACAACACACCCTATTTCATCTACAAAACATAAAGCAACCGCCATTTATTCTTTCACAGATATATCATGAGCTTCATCAACTAAGACAAAATTTCATCACCAACCTCTTTAATGATTACATTTCTAGTCTCAACTGCAAATGCATTTATAATGTCCTTTTGAATTCTAGATGATGTCAATTTCAAATTTTCAGGAGCATTATTTAATGCAACTCTTTTAATTTTATCGTTATAGTCAACAAGAAATTCTAAGAGCTCAAGATAGTTTCCTAGATTACTTGATTCATTAGATTCATTATGACCACGAAAAGCCAACCCTTGATGTAACAAAAATTTAACACAATCAATTGATGTAGTCAATCTAATGCAATAATCTAACAAACTTTGTTCAGAATGGTTAGAGAAACAAACTTCTATGTATTATCGGTGATGCATTAGATCCTCATAAACATGCACACAAATGTTATGAGTACTATTGTGATCTCCAACATGAATGTCAAATTTATTTTTCTTCTTCCAATTTCTAAACCCTTTCCCTACAAATGAATCACCATTTTCTTGACTCCCATGATTAGGTTTGAAAAGATAGGATGGTAAGCAAAATGCGACATCCAACCAATTGCTATAGTTATTGAACCATGCAGATACAAATTTACGCCTTTGTTGTCTAAATAATGTACAAGGAAAATTGTGATTTCTAGGTTGGCATATGCCTTTTTGTAAATATTTTCTTCGAACCTTCTTTCTAATATTAATGTCATATTCATATATATTTTTTCTAAATCTTGGGCCAGCAACAAGCTCGTCTAAATTAATCTCTAAGTTAAAGGAAGTTGAAGTTGAACATGTTTTTATAGGATTTTGATTGCTATGAATCTTTCTAAAATATTTCTCCATTTTGAAATAATAAATTTCAACATTTAGTTGACATTTTTTAATTTCACCAATCAATAATATATTTAATCAGTAAAAGGTTTTAAAAATTACCTATCAATTCACTGATGGTCTGCGTACAAGAACTTTTGTAGATATTCTCCTATTATTTCTCTTCTAGCTTCTAGTCATCACTAAGTAGAAGGAATAAAAAAAACTAATTAAAACAGAAAATAACAAAAAAAGAAAAAACGAATGAAATAAAAAAAGCAGACTCAATTTAAGAGAACATTATATGGCTGCATATAGCAACAAGAATAAAAGTAGTATCAATAAAACATTTCAGCACTTAATTTAATGGATTATAGCAACACAGTGTAATTTTGGCATAATGAAGAACCAATCATCTACAGATTCAACAATTTATAAAAAATGAGAAGAAAATAAAAATGGATACATGGAATTCTGATTCTTACATCAATGAAATTAGGATTGCACTTTGTAACCAACTTTTTCCATATTTTTTCATTTTAAATGTGGACAATTTGGGAAGCTCATTGAATTTGTTGCGGTCCCGTAAGGCTGTTGAAGAAAAAAAAAAAAAAGTGATTGAGAAAAGGAATTAGTAACTGAGAGTTGAATTTGAGAAAATGAAACTCTCGTAAATATTTTTAGTAGAAGTAGGTAAATAGTTACTTTTTTTAAAAGTAAATTTAAAAAAAAACACTCTATAAAAAATTCAATTAAATCAGTCAATTAAATAAAAAATAATAATTTTAAAATCATTAATAGCAATCCAAAGACCCCTTTAGTTGTCATTCCAATAAGTAAACAATTATGTTCCATATGTATTAGAGCCGACTAATGAATGACTTAAGAAACTCTTCTCTCTTTTCATTCAATTGCTTTTGCTGAAGACTTAATTTGGTCGTTATAATTAATGGTTACGTAGAGCTTAAACTCATTACCAAGAGTTGATAGTTTTCATCTTCATCAATTATTAATTCTACAAGTATTTAGTCACACCCAAAATCATTTTAGCTGATTAATCTACAAATGATATAATAGATTGTATTTATATAAGAATTTTTCATTCACGTTATAGGAAATTTTGCATGTTTTTCCTTAATAGAAATATTCTAGTGTCGGTTAATTCCTCTATTCCAAACTAATGTTCTCTTTTTTAAATAAAAAAAATTCAGTTAAATGTCATTTTCATATATCCAATGTAACATTAATTTTTTATCTTTGTATTAATTAATTTTGTAAAATTCTATACATTTTTCTAATTTTGTATATATCTATAGAAGGATAATTTAGTCTCATTTATTAATACTATTAAATATTTTTTTAATTTATATACATACCAAAAAAAAAGAAGAAGCAATTAGATTGAAATAGAGGAAGTAGTAATTTTAACCATTGGGAATTCTCAATCGAGTTGCTATTCAATGATCATATCTCCATATATTTGCATCATCTATATATATAATTTAGTTAATGAGATCTACTAATCTCCAAATTTTGTAAAATATTTACAAATCGACTTAATGTACTTTTATATTTTATAATTTAAGAATATATTATTTTCTTATGAATAATGTTCCCTATTTCATATAAAATATTTTTATATTTTAATTTTTATTAATCGAAGTCTAATATATTTTTTATGAATGTCTCCCAGGTGAGGGGTGCAATTTTCAATGGGTATTTAGGAAAAAAGGAATGCTATCGACATTCTCCACTTTCCAGTACTTAATTTTTTATTGGTCATAAGAAATGAAAATTTTTTTAAAATAATTTTTCTTTTTTTCTCTCTACTTATTCTTTTTTTTTTCACCGGTCAATCAAAAAATGAGTATTGAAGAATATAAATAAATGAAAAATGTCTTTAGAGCATATCTAACAATCAGTGGTGTAGCCACATGCTAAAGAAGGGGCAATTGACCCATTTAATTTTTTTTATGTTATATATATATACATATATAAAATTTAAAAATATAATAAATAATTATTTTGATCCATTTATCTTTTAAGTTGTCTAGTTATTCCTTACAAAAATAAAAACTAACCAATAATTATTTTAACTATGTTGTGTAATTTTTTTTTATTTATAATTGCATTATATTTTGCCCTCTAAATTATAGATTCTCGCAATGCCATTGACAATAATGTCTTTTATTTTAAAGTGTATCTTTAGAAAAATAAAGAGTGTTTTAAAGCATTTTTAAATAAAGAGTAAAAAACTTTTTACAAGTTGAATGAACTCTTTATATTTTTACTTTATATTTTATTTTATCTCATACAAATTAATATTTCTCAAAAGAAAAATATAAATAATTTTTATTATAAGAAAAGAGAATTTTTTTTTTAGAAAAACACATAAATAAAAAGAAAAAACATATATAGATCATCTTTCATCTTGATAAATCATCTTTCGTTCGAAGCAATTTTCTCTCTAAATCTATGTGAACATTTTCATCTTGATAAAAAAATGCAGCAAAGAGGACTGTTTTGGCTTCATACAAAATTTAAATTTCTTTAATTCATTCGCAAAAAAGGCCGAAAAAAATTCTTCAAAACAAAATAATAAATAAAATATATAATTAGTCCTATAATTAAAGTGGAAAACTCAATAGAATTCGTAATTGTTTCAATATTATTTTTTATTATTTTTTGAAACTCAATAGAATTCATAATTGTTTCAATATATTTTTTTTACAGACTATTCAATAGTTAAGGCCGTTCTAATTCTTTTTTTCTCCATGCATAAACTGATTTTTTAGATTTAAAAAAAATTAAAAGTATAAATTGATATCCAAAGTGTTCCAAATTTATGCTTATCCTATTTATAAGTTTTAGGGGAAAAAAAGAAAAAGAACAAACAACAAACTAAAACACAATTTTTTTTATAGCCAAATACACATAATTTACAAAGTGCAATAGTTAATTTCTTCACAGTAGTGATTATTAAGTTTTATAAATTTATGATAAAAAAATAAATTATATATCAAGTTCTAATAAAATGTATGAATATTGTTAAAACTAATTTTGTTTATCAATTCAAGCTAAAACATTTTATAAACTAATAACACATATCTATAACATTTTCTAAGCTAATGACACGTATACATAACAAAAAGAATATATATTTAGGTCTTTTTCTTAAAATCGAATGGTGTAACACATTCGAATTATCACATAAAAATAGATCATAATTACAATTTTTCCAATAAATTTACAGTTTCAGCTGTTAGAAAATTTCTATTATTCTGCAATTGAATCTCGTCAATGAGATTTCCGCTATCACCAGTATCAATCCCACATCTTTTCCATGTTTACCGCTAATAAAACCACCTGCTTCCGCTCTTATCTCCATTTTTCTGGTTCTACTTCTGCTCCGATAGGCAGAAATTTAACAGTGAATGCCATTTTGCATGTGATGTGTTTGTTGGAGAACCACCTGTTTCTGTTCTTACCTCCTTTTCTCTGCTTCTACTCCGATAGGCAGATATTTAACAGTGAATACAGAGGCGAATCCAGAAGTTTAATATTAATGGAGTAAGATTCAGTTGCGGAGCCAGGTCCCGTAGTTAAGGAAGACAAAATTTTTTTTAAGAGAGATTCTGAGTTAGGGGAAAACATTTTTTCAGAGATAAATATTAAAAAATAGTATAAATTTGAATACTATTGAATATAGTAAAATATATATTTTTAATATAGTAAAATATATGTAATAATTTTTAATAGTAAAATATATATTTTTAATAAATTAAAAAAAAAAAATTGTTGGGATAAAGACAAATTGTAATATAGGAAAAAATATATCTAACAAATAATCACTCTTAAATTTTAATAGAAAATAGGGGCAAGTGCCTCCTTTTCCGCCTATAAATTCGCTCTTGAGTGAATGCCATTTTGCATGTGATATGTTTGCAAGAGAAGAGAAGTTACGGTTTCTACTCTTACAATCTCCTTTTGGAGTCACTGCTTCTGCACCATTAGGCAAAAATTTAGGGAATCATTGGATGTGTTTGCTAGAGAAGTTACAAATGGACGAACGCGTTCGTTCTGGGTGAAGCACGCTTTAGTGTTTGCTTAGAGAAGCAAAAGGAAGGAAGGGAAATTGGAGGAGTGGAGATGGTGTAGATTTTTAACCGGCACCGTTTCTAATGTTAAATTAAATTTAAACATTCAACACGACATCGTTTTCTTATGCAACCAAATTTGGAAGTGTACTGTTAATAGGTTGGAAGATGATACCGTTTCTCTTTTAATTTTATCAAGACGGTGCCGTTTTGAAGCAAGCGGAGACATGGCTAAATTTGTCCCAACATTAATGCCTTTCATTGTATAGTATAGATTGTATTGTGTGCTCATTTATGAATTTTTTTTTAAATGATAAGGATACTCTTTATTTTTCAATATTTTTCTAATATTTATTTTTTTATTGGATAATGAGGTGAGAGAATAAAGTGAGAAAACAAATTTTGTTTTTAAAAATTTATCTCAAATCAACCAATCAGAAAACGAGCGTTGCATAATGTTATAAAATAGAAAGCACTCTTAGCAATCATTTTATTTAAAAAAAATGCTAAGGATACACTTTTATTGAGGTCCACACTCATCTTCTTATTAGTTTGTAAAAATTTAGAAAAATCTCAAAATAAAGTGAGATAAATAGAGAAAAAATAGAATTTATTTTTTTGAAAATTTTTTTCTGTACACCAACCAATTGGAAGATAATTATTGAAAAGTATTTAAAAAAGAAGAATGTCCATAACATGTAACTATTGTTTTTTATTAATCTATATATAATTAACAAAATAACTATACTATTTTAAATATCAGAGAATATTTGTTTAGTTAGTTTTTATAAAAATAAGAATGCAAATATAAATATTAGATTTTAATAATCTGCTTTAAGTTTTATATTCCTTTTATTAATTGATAGGCCATAATCCACTAAATAAGCGAATGCAAGCGCGCTGCTTAAAACATAAATAAACCAGAAAAATGGAAACTAGTTGGTTACCATCTTGAGGCATGAGGGGATAATCGGATGCGCTTAGATTAATAAACCAGTCCCAATCGCTTGCCTGCGTCAACAAAATGGCAATCGCATGA
>CATIWF010006604.1:0-25287 GCA_949630135.1 Balakata baccata | reverse complement strand
GTTTAAGAATTTTATTTTTTGCAAAATATGTGACGTTTTACAGTTGTCTATAAACATTAATTATTTTTTTTATCTATTTTACCTTATTTAATAATTAAAGAAATATAACTTTATTTCTTTCTGGAATGTACAATAATAATAGAAAAATTCTTATTATACTCTCGTAATAAGAATGGATGATCTAAAAATATTATATTCTCTCCGTCCAGAAAAAACATTAGTTTTATTTTCCGTTTTTTGTCATCCGAAATTATATGATATTTTCATTTTTTAAAATATAGTTATTTTGTTTAATTCCAAATATACTCTTATTTATATATTCTATTATTTTTATGTCACTACCACTTACGTCAATACATAAACTATCAATTAATTGTTATTTTTGTACTCTTAATTTTTTTCAATTCTTGCTTGAAATAACTCTTGAAATTGGTTGACATTTTTATAAGTATTAATTTGAGTCTTACATTAGATATGAAATAGTTATTTTCAAAATAATAATAAATGGAAAATATATTCTAAATATACTTTTGTTCAGTTCCAAATATACTCTTATTTATATATTCTATTATTTTTACGTCACTACCACTTACATCAATAAATAAACTGTCAATTAATTGTTATTTTTATACTCTTAAATTTTTTCAATTCTTGCTTGAAATAACTTTTGAAATTGGTTCTCATTTTTATGAGTATTAATTTGAGTCTTACATTATATATGAAATAGTTATTTTCAAAATAATAGCAGATAGAAAATATTTTTAGAAAACATTAAACAAAAATTATTAATTTAAACTAACTAATTTTTTTAATATATATAGGATTAAGTCTATCTCTTACGAGAGGGAATAAATACATTCCTTGATTGTTATTCAATAACCTCAAACGACAATTTAGGAATAGAATATTAATTATACTCTTTTGCAATGACAAATTTGACTGTTTCAATTAATGTTATCAATCTCAAGTTTTTGCGCCAAAATGATGTAGAAAAAAGTGTCGAACAAAACAAACAAAGATTGTGAATGAGTTTCATATGAAATATTTAACTTAATTAGAGATTTTGAATTTAAATTTATACAGCAACTTTAAAACTCTTGAATGAGTATTTTGCCACATTATGAAGTTTTATCGACACACTTTAAATTAATCGGACTAATGTTGATACTATATTAAAAACCAAACAAGACAATAATTAAGATCAATTAACTCTTAATATCGTTGGATGGAACCAAATCGCCAATGCTATTGCATAACATAATACAAAAGGGAAAAAAAAAAAATCAAAGTTCATGGTGAAAATAAAGGCAGTGGTGTTCAGCATGGACCCTCAGCGCCCCGAGGCCTGAGGGCAACACGAAATGTTTCTATTGCACATTTTGGGATATGATAGGCGTTGATGTTTGCAATGTGGTTAAGCAATTCTTCAGCAATAGAAAGATTGCCACTGGTTTTAATTCAAGTGTGATGACTTTACTGCCGAAGGTTGCTGAAGCCATTTTCTGTGGATCAATACTGTCCAATCACAATAAATAATTTCAGTTTTAAGGTAATAACTAAGCTTCTTTCTGATAGGCTTTCGCTGATTACTTCTCGAATCATAACTGGAAATCAATATGGCTTTATTAAAACCGAAACATTTCCCATTCCATTGCTTTGGCTTTGGAAGGAGTTAATATTCTGGATAAGAAGTGTTATGGTGTTAATATGGCTTTCAAGATCGATATCAGAAAAGCATTTGACACTTTAGATTGAAATTTCATTTTGGATGTCATGAAATCTTTTGGAATCTTGAAATTTTTTCCTCGGCAAGGTTCTCCATTATGATTAATGGTACTAATATGAAAGGTTACTTGTGTTCTTGAGGAGTTTGTCAGCGAGATCCTTTATGTCCTATTCTTTTTTGTCTGACAGATGATTTTTTGAGTAGGTGGATAACAAAGCTAGTTGAAGAAGGTAGTCTAGAGCCTATGACTTATACAAAGGGAGTGTCTTTTCCGACTCATTTAATATTTGTTGATGCTGTTTTTATTTTTACAAAAGCATCTCTTAAAAACATGAATATCATTGCCCACATTTTTAATGTTTATGGTTCAATGTCAGACCAGATAGTCAATTAGGCAAAATTTATTGTTTATTTTGGCAAGATTATCTCAAATAGAAGGGTTGTTCGATTGAAAGAGATTGTCGGCATAAATTATGGAACGCTACCCTTTAATTATCTTGGAGTTCCTTTGTTCACAGGAGCGGCGAGAAAATTTTGGCTCCAATACAGAGAAAATAATAGCCAAGCTTAAATCATCGTATGTCCAAAAGAGCAGTTTAGTTTGATTGTCAAGCTTAAATAATAGCCAAGTTTTAATTATTTCAATTAAGAACATCTATTTTGAGATGAGACAAGCTATTAATTGTTATGTATTTCTTTGCATCAATATGTTACACAACATTTATAGATTACAAGTGATAATGATGAGAAGAGATTAAGGTGATCTTATCATGATCTATATACAACTAGTTATCCCTATCTATACTGAAGTGCATCCTTATCAATTAAATGGTTCTTTGGGGGTTAACTATAGAAATTTACTAAAACTTTTACTTGTTACAGATTGGTTCAGATATATTGCAATTCGATATCTCTACTCAATTTTCAGTACCAGAAAATCTACATGGCATGCCTAGTCACATAAGCATCTACATTAACATATCTACCAATAAAAATTATCTTTAAAAATGACGTCATTTACGTATTTTTAAAAGTGAAAACAGAAACTATATCATTTAAGATCTTTGAACAATATTGTTTTTAGTGGTTATTTTTGTTAGTAGAAATATTTACATGGATAGTGTGACGTGATATGATACGTAGATTTTTCGGCATAGAAAATTGAATTGAGGTACTAGATTGCGACATTTCTATAAGTTTTGGTATCAATATGTAGCAGTTAAATATTTTGGTACTAAATTGTAATAAAATGACAAATTTTAGTATGATTTGTACAATTAGTCTAATTTTTTTTGGCAATCAAACTAAACTGCACTTTTGGATAGACAAATGGGTACATCCAACTGTAGCAGACCAATTACATATTCCAATTAATGAGCAAAAAACTCTAACAACGGACTACCTAATCAATGGAACTTGGTATTTGCCGAGTTGCATTTTGAGGATGATTCAGGATGATATCAAGAGAATTATGCTGCTATGCGATAAGGATGTTTGTGTATGGATGAATTCTTTAGATGGTAATTTTTCAATGCATGCAATACTTAATTATCGGTGCTTGACGAACCAAAGTAATGATAAGATTTACCAGTTCATATGGAAGGAATTCTTGTCGCCATCTCGTTCTATGCTAGTTTGGAGAGCATTAAGAAATTCATTAGCAACTCAAGAAAATTTTAAAACGTGAGGATTCAATTTTGCGTCCCGGTGCTCTTTCTATCAACAACATGAGGAAACAATGGACCATTTTTCATTACCTACCCTTTTGTGAGAGAGATTTAGCATGCTATTTCTAAAATGTTTCAGAGGCAAGTTCCTCTAATAGCTTGATTAATATTTTGCGGGATGCTTCTCACCCACTCTATAGCTCTCAGTTACGTTTTTTTTTGGACAACAGTGATCATAAGTGCTATTTGGCCGATTTGGCGTATTTGGAATCTAATTATTTTTAAATCAATCTCGACAAATATATTTTGGATATTGCGAACATTGTGGCAGCTAATAAAGGAATGTGATTATTTTAAGTTGGGAACAATATACAATTCTTTGGAAGAAAGGTAGATTTTGTGTTAGTTTGTTGTGCAAGGATGTCTATCTAAAGCTCGAATTATACGCAGTGCGCTCCTGCATCGGCTTGGATTAAGATTAACATAGATGGATCCTCTTTAAGGTCTCCGGGAATTTCTAGAGCTGGTGGAGTTTCAGGAATAGACGAAACTATACATGTGATAGGAGCATTTGCAATTAATTTTGGCATAGTCATGCCTTCATAGCGGAATTAACAGTAGAAATTCGTGCAATAACCACAGTATGAGATAAGGGCTAGCATAATGTCTAGCTTGAATGTGACTCCACCTATGTGCTTAAAATCTTCAATTATATGCAGCGCGCTCCTACATCAGCTTAGATTAAGACTAACATAGATGTATCTTCTTTAGGGTCTCCCGGAATTTCAAGAGCTGGTGGAGTTTTCAGGAATAGATGGAACTATATATATGATAGGAGCATTTGCAATTAATTTGGGCATAGTCACGCTATCATAGCAAAATTAGCAGTAGCAATTCGTGCAATTAACCACAGTATGAGATAAGGGTTGGCATAATGTCTAGCTTGAATGTGACTCCACATAGCTGCTTAACATCTTCAAACATATAGACAGACAAATGTTCCCTGTATTCTTCGCTAGAATTGGTCTTATTGTTTACAATTAATGGTAGACATGCATGTGGCAACTTCTCATATTGACCTAAAGGGTAATCGCGTGGTAGACAAGCTTGCAAGGTATGGAGCTTTTTCAATGAACGAGAGCTGGTGGCATACTTGTCTGGATTTTTGTTTAGATCTATTCTATAATGACTATAGTAGTAGACTAAGGCACATGGACACGGATATGGACATGGACATGAGAACACAATACGGTATAACACGGGAATACGGCAAATTTCAAAAAATTAGGATAAGAATACAACGTAAAAAAATAATAAAAAATAATTATTCTTAAAAAGCAAATTCAAATAAATAAAAAAATAAACGTTTAAATATTATCCGTACAAATATTCAAAGTAACCATAAAGATTAAATATAAGTAATATAAAAACTAAAGAATAGCATTCGAAACAAAATACTCAAAAGTCTGCTCCTTATAACTTAAAAGTTACTTAAAAAAAAAAAAAAGAGCTCCCACATTGGTACCAAATAAATTGGAACAGTTGATTATATTTATATTCAAACAGTATAGATTTCCCACATTGATGCTTCCTCCTTCGAATATAGATTTCAAAAGAAAAAAAAAACTTCCTCAAAAGTCTGCTCTTAATCAGACTTAAAAGATACTTTAAAAAAATAAAAAAACTTTCTCAAGTCAAAAGTCCGCTTCTCACAAAGATACTCAAAATTAACCATTTAATTTGCTTCTTTAATTTCTTCGAGATATCAATGAATTAGCTTTCAAAAATCGTACCTTGTGAAGGTTGAATGTGCTCTACTCCAAGGCAATTTCTGCTCCAAGCCCTCTGCTTCTCACAGATGATATGGTTAATGTGATGTTATTAGGCTGCACATGATACGATTAGTGTAAAATTAAGGCCAAACAAAATTTGACTTTTAAAATTTTAAAAATGGGACCAAAACAAATTTGAAAACCCTTTAATCCTTCAACAGCTGTTGCTGCAAAAGTGCGCAAATTATATCGTGGACGATGGTTCACATTATAATGTGGATAAAACACATGTAAGAGGTATGGTAATAATTTTATGAATAAAACAAACTTACACATATTCATTTATTAATATATGTTTATTAGTTTATTGATAAATATTCATTTTATTTTAAAACAAAATTAACAGTTATTTGTTTTTTGTTTTTTTTGCATTTTCATATACTATTAGTCTCAATTTGTTGTTTTTCTGATGTGTTTTGTCTTGAATTTTTGTTACGTTTTAAGTTTCTTTGGAGAGAATTCAATGAATTCATACCTATAAATAAAAACACAAAAAATATTCATTAAATTAAGTACACATAGAAATAAAATAAACTTTTATTAATAAACTAATAAATTTTTTTTAATAAACTAATGAACTTTTAGTTCATTTAGTAATGAACTTTTTCGGTTTGTTCGTAATGAAATTTCTCAATAAATTAATGAATTTTTACTTTATTTGTAATGAACTAATAAATATTTTTTAATAAACTAATGAACTTTTAATTCATTCGTAACGAACCTTTTCAATTTATTTGCAATGAATATTCTTAATAAACTAATAAAACTTTATTTTATTTATAATGAATATTTTTTAATAACATAATAAACATTTTTTAATAAACTAATGAATTTTTAGTTCATTTGTAATGAATATTTCATTTTATACGTAATGAACCTTTACTTTATTCGTAATAAATTTTTTTTAATGAACTAAATAAACATTTTTCAATAAATTAATGAACCTTTATTTAATGACAGATGATAAATATTTATAAAAATATCATTGTGTGATTAATAGCTGTGTAAGTTTAATTTATTTATAAAATTGTCACCGCCTCTTATACATGTGATGAGTTTTAATCCACAATGTTATATAGACCGGAATTCAATATATAACAATTGTCAGTAGTGGTCATGGACCCATCAGGGCCGGCCACCGTATGAACACAAGTCAGCCGAGCCCCAAACCATGCCGGGAAGGGGCTTTTGTAACGGGACTTTTAGCTGCACAGTGACAGTGGCTACTGCACAAGCGACAAGTGAGTATAGGTCGAATAGTCGGCTTTCTAGCCACACAAGCAAAACGAGATGTACAACCACCGCTACCAACACCATCAGGCAGAGCTGCAGCAGCCAACATTGAGAGAGAAGAAAACGATTTTTTGGTTACCGAAAAAATAGGGGCTTGAGTAGCAGAAAATCCAAAACTCAAAGAGCAAGAGTAAGAAGAATTAGTATTTAAAAGGAAGATTCTCTAGCCGTATCTCTCCCATGTCTGAAGCTTTGACTTCGATTCCGGTCAACGACATGCCATGTGTCCGAAGTGTGCCCACATATCCTTATGTCAGACACGCAATCTCCTCCTTTTCTAGCTGTATCCTTGCTTCGCAGGTGAGAGAGAGTATTTAATTTTTATTAATTCCTTAAGGAAGGGCATTCTTAGATATATTCTTTTATTTTATCTTTAATAAATTTTGAGTTCAGACATGTAACTTTAATACAACCGCTGTATTAATCTAATTGGAATAATTTATTGTGTTTTTTTTATTTATGCACGCAGCTTTCTATTTAAAAAAAAAAAAATTTGTCCATGGAAATGTGACGATAAAGCAAGCATATTTGCTCTTGCCCAGCCTGTGCCATAATTATCGTATTTCAAATGGTCTGAAGTTCAAACAAAAAAATAAAAATGAAATTGCCAAATTAGTAAACTTTCCTGACAAAACACGAAGGGTAAAATAGAGAAACGGCAAAATGAAAAGAAAGGGATGTTTTTAGCCTTTTTTCCCCCTTTTTCTCCTGGATAGATTTGATGTTTTATTTTTATTTCTGTTTCTTTCGAAAGAGCAAAATAAAATTAATTAAAAAAATGTAAAACAGAAAAGTATACAATTTTTCTTAGTCAGCTTCCTCTTAATTATTTACCTTCACTTTCATCAACTATACTACCTTTTCCTTTTGAAGATATCAATTATACAACTTTTAGGTAATATTATTTATTTATTTCCCAAAATAATTAGAAAATCCTTATATAACTAAATTCTAATATACAAAAAAAATTTTCTCACTATCTTCTGTTGATAAAAATTTATTGAATATATACAAAAGAAATAGCTAACATGTTGTGTAGTATGTAGCCCACTAACAAAAAAATATATATTTATTTTTATTGTTGAAATAATTAAAAAAATTAATCAATAAAATTGGGACTGCACATTTTTCTGATATACGTACACCTAATTAATCAGGAGCAGATTAGAAAATAAAAAAAAAGCATTAACTAATAAATTAATATTTTTAAATTATATATATATATATATGAATGTGATACTACTGCCAAGTTGACTAGGACAAACCCTTGAATTTGCCGGATTACCCCATATAAGACAAAAGGATTAGTGTTCTAAACCGGGAGATTCATGCATTAAGAGGGCCACAAAGTCAAAATCATTAAAATAAATCTTTATTTTATAATCATTCATTTTGATTAATTTGTCACATATACCCATCAAAATATATATAATATGTTATCAGTGGAAAAGCCATATGGGGTAGTTAAAATATTAATGAAATATTATTTTGATATTATTTTATTAATCAAGTTGTGAAAAGTAAAATAATAATTGAAAAATTAGGAGTTAGATTTTGGTTGGCATGACAGTAACAGGCTGCATTAATTTAGAAATTCAATTAAAAACTCATGATTATGTACATCTTAGGTCAGCCTGACAAACCATGGGAACATTCAATTCAAGTAAAATATGTTATGAATACTAATGTTTCACTCTTGTGGAAAGTATGCTAACTATTAATATTTTTTTATACATTTTCTGTACTATATTTTTAATATAAAAATTATTTTTTATAAAATATTAATTTTTATTATAAAAATTAATAATATTTTATAAATAAAACGATATATATTTTTTACATTAAAAATATATAAAAAAGTATTGATATTATTTCCGGTTGCTATACACACTTATTTCATATATGATTAATTAAGTTAATATAAGGGTTAAACCATATTGTCAATTTTTTTTTTCATTTTATCATTTGATTAGTTTTGTTTTTAAACTTATCCTTTAAATATTATTTTTGAACCACTTTATTATTTAATATTTTAAAATATATAATAATATAATATTTTGAAAAAATATATCTCAAATATACATACTATTTTTAGGAAATTTTCAACTGATAGAAAATATTATACGACAAAAATTTAAGTTTTGAAAGGAAAATAAACAAATACAAATGAATTAATATGTCTTTTCTCTTTATATAATTGTCTGATCTAATAAAATCTATTGTCATAAAAAAAATACCCGGTCCTTTAAAAAAAAAAAAAAAAGAAAAGAAAAAGCCTAGTCTTATCCAATCGCTTCATCTGACTTTTCTTTTAAACACATGCCACAATTATTTTCCCAGGTCAAGAAATTATGTCACAAGGAAGAAAAGTCATCCCACCCTTTCAATTTTTAATATAGATAAAGTATACAATTTTTCTTCACTTTTAAAAAAAAAAAAAAAAAAAAAATTTCTTCATCTTAAACCATAACTAAATAGAAGACTTCTTCTTTTCCTTATTGGCTTTACGGATTTTTCAGAACAAAAATTGTTGAGGTCAGAATAAAAAAAAAAAAAAAGGTTGATTTGATAATTTATGGTAAGATTATTTGGTTAAAGTTCTCCCATTTATCTTTCAATCATTAATTACACATAAAAAGTCATTTTAAATCAATTTTTTATAAAGAAAATGAAATGCTATTGGATAATATATATATTACAAAAAAATAAATTAAATTTTTAGGCTTGTATAAAAAATAATATGTTTTCAACGTTTTCAATTAAATGAACGAACTTTTAATATTTTATCAATTTATATATTCTATCCAATTGGTAGAAAGAATTATTGATGTGTTAAACTTTCTAACAAATAAGTTGTTTAGTCAACACTATTACTATTGAAATATTAACACTATCTTACATCTTACCAAATAAAATACCTATAAAGCATAAGTCCATTATTTAGCCAGCAAAAAAATATTCTTGTTAGAAAGTTGAGACCAGTCGATAATTTTTTCTACCAAATTGAGTTAAATATTTAAATTAATAAAATATTAAAAATTTATTTATTTAATTAAAAAAATTAAAAATATATATTATTTTTTATACAAATGTGAAAGTTCATTTTATTTTGTAATTTAGTATATATATATATACCAGTAGCTAAACAAAAAGTTATGATATTCAAAATTATGTAGTAAAATTATATGCAGTGTAGATTTAATTAAATTTTTTTTTTTTGCAATAATAAGTAACCAAAGAAAATTTTTCAAGAGGAGAGAAATATTACATATGCTAATATTGATATTGATTTTATGTGAATCCTGCTATTAAGTGTGATGAGGTTAACAAAAATTATGTAATAAATTATAAAAAGTGAAAATTACCAAAGTCAAATTAAAAAAAGAAAATTGAATTGTAAACCTCGAAAGCATGAGAGTTAAAAGGAAAATGAATAAAAAGGGAAAAAAATTACTATTACGGAACATCCTTATTTATAAAAAAAAAAAAACTATTATAAAAAAGAATTTAGTTGGGGTAAATTGAGTTAAATTAAAATATGTAATATATATATATATATACGATGGGACGGAAATATGTAATTAGAATATTATCTAACACCCTATACAATGCCAGCTAATGTCGATTAACAAAGAAAATAAAATATCCTAGAAGTTTCTACTATGCCGGTGGAAGCTAATTACAATACTCTAAATTTTTAACCTAATGATTTTGAATATTCAAGAAAATGAAAGAAAAGGCTGGTAATGAGAAAGTCGGTTGAATAAAAAAGGCCAAAAATTACTGTAAATGATTTTGAATATTCTAGAAAATGAAAAAAAAAAAAGACTAATGATGAGAGAGTCGATAAAAAAAATATATTGTTACTGCTATAATAATATATATGGTGTCAGAATATATACTTTCATTAATAATTTCAATGCCTACTGCGTACTACAACTCGCAGTGTTTCTTCTTCTCTCCTGAAAAAAATGCAGTAAATTCTATGTTCCCGAGCTTTAGTCTTTAGTCTAAATAAATGACATGCATTTTTTTTTCGAAATCATACAAGTCTTTAGTCTTCTATCCAAATTATTGAATATTTACAACAACAACAAAAAAAACAAATTAAATATATACTTTTTCTGTTTCACGCTAAATGTTGTTTAAAAAAATAAATTTTGTTCTATTCAAACTAGCGTTTTGTATTGCCAAGAAAAATAATAAAAAAAATTTCAAAATTTACTCATTTTTGAAAAAATAAATTTTAATGAAATAATTATAATACATTATTACTATAGTCTTCTTTTAAAAGAAGGTCCATGCTATAGCAGCGAATTTCCGTCCATGCTATACTAATGGGAACAGTGGGGATGCCTATCCCTGCCCCCATAGGGATTCCAATCTCAGTAGGAACCCTAAATTTTTTCAAGTTAAAAAAATTAAAAATAATAATATATTAATATTATAATTTTATAACATAATAAAATAATTAATTTAGCATCCATAAAAATATAATACTTCATAATGAATTTACTATATATAAGAGTTCGTGATTAAAACAAAAGTAATAATTTATAAACATTAATAAAAAATTCAAACATATATATCTAAATTAAAAGTTTATACATTAAGGGAAAATAAATAATTCATAAATATCTCATGTTATTCTTTTCTTATTTCAAAACTTCAATGCACTGAGAATTCTAATATTTTTTATTCAATTTGTATTCATACAGTGTCCATCCTAAAATATCATAAAGTAATTTCAGTGACTTGTAAAAAAAAGGAAAAAAAATATAATAATTTTTATTTTTCAACAATATGAAACAAAAAAAAAATTTATTTAACAAGTAATTTACCATAATTTTTATAAATTTCTATTTACAAATAAGTTAAAATAGAAGGGTAATTTATATTTAAATTAAGTTAATTAGTAATTCAACCTTATTAATTTAACAATATCAAATACAAATTTTGTATATAGTATTGATCAAATTGAACCCATAATTTATTTCATTGATTCTATTTATGCATTTAGCAAAGAATATCACTTTTCTTATTTTAAATATTATGTGAGATATATTTTTACATGTTTCGAATTTTTTAATTTTTAATATTAATTTTTTAAGTATTTTTAAATTTATATTGGATGTATTTTTTAATTATCATATTATATTTTGTTGTATAAATTATACTCTTATTCACTAATCACTATCTATACATATTAGATTGTATTTTATAATATATTATTTTTATTAAGGATAAAAAAAATATTTATAATTATCAAGTCCTCACGAAATCCTGGACGAAGATCCTGTTAGAGTTTGCACATGCATCTTATACATGTTACGTAGCACAAAATTAAAATTTTGCAAACTTCAAGACCTAGTAAGACCTATGTAATCATGAATAATTAAAATTATATAATAGTAGAAAATTATTATCTTTCAAAACCCAATATTCTTCTTCTGATTTTCTTCTTACCGGATTGTAGCAAACCACAGTAATCCTCTAGGATCACCTATGATGATATCCACACGAAGGGAGAAGAGAGAAAACATTTAAGGAATGACTTAGATTAATCTAATGTGCTAGCAATATAATTAATTCTTGAGAAAAGAGGAGATGAATTAATACTTTAATCTTATGTATTACAACTTTAGAAATAGCCTGAAAAAGACCTATTTATAGTCCACAATGAACTAGGGTTCTAAACTCTTGATTATAGAATTCTAATCAAATTAAAATTTTTAATTTGTCATATATCCCGATTTGAAAATTTATTTCCCACTCGGAAAACTATCCATGTCAAGCGATTCGTAGTCAGGAAAATACTTTTCTAGTTGGGACTTTGTATTGTTTCAATCCATTAGTTTTTTTCGATTGGAAGACTCATTTTTCCGATCAAGACCTTTGTCCCACCCGAGAACTACGTTCCAAGTTGGGAATGTGTCTAGACTTAGTTTTTCTCTTGTCGTTTTGGATCTGATCTAAAAACTCATTTTACTTTTTATTCACACCTTCAATGTGTGTGACCCATTAAGTTTCCAGTGATATTTGCCACTCAGATTAACACTTAATCTCAAATAGATCATGAGCGGTATGTAGCAACACATCATGACTCTCAATTATCTGGAAAGTAGTGGTTTAACTACGAACTTTTCCATAAACAATTGTACATACAATTCGTCTTTTCATCATTTTATACCCTACTTGATTCAGAGTATAGATTATATGTCAGCTCCCGCTACACTAACTATGTCACACATAGACCAAGTGATGTTAGATCATGTCACTATGACTCATTACTTAAATAGACATATCATTGAAGACCATTTTCATAACATTTATACTTCAGTCAGAGATTTCCGAGTAATGATACCGACAAGAGATTGTAGGTACACACTCTCTCTATCATGAGTAATGAATCCTCTGTTGACTATCCAATTACCTTCGAATACGTCAAACTGTATCCAATCACCACCCTATGAGTGATCTCTGTGAAGTAACAAATAATGTAATCAAAACACATAATTAATATCTAAGATATTCTTGAGCACCTCAAGTCTACGGATACTTATACCATTGCTATGATGAGACTATCATTGACATTTGAAAAAATGATTCAAATGACGGTCTCATAGCAAGTCATCCAATGTACTTGACTACTCTAGCAAGCATTCATATGTTAACTCTAAGCAACTCATGTCTACATATTATGAGATCTTCTGCTTGATTCAATCAAGAAGTACAACATGTGCTACTCTATCCGGATTTACAATGTCCAGTCTTGTTAATCCTATAATTCGGAATTAGTTTAGATACAACCATAATTACACATAATAGGAATTTCAATATCATGATCCCATTATGATTTCCTTCATGTTATGTTTATATCATGGACTTCATTAATTAATTTAAAATTCAATCAATTCATAATATAAATGAACATTAATAAATAAAAAAACATTTTATTCATATGAAATGAAATTGTACAGTAAGTTCTAAAAGTGATTACATTTAGAGCACCTCTCTAACAGATCCTCGCAGGGTGAAAAGTATCATCCCTATGGAAGGAATTTCTCTCATCCCCATTCCCGAGTCAAGAAATCTCTATCCCGTTCGGGGCAAAGCCCCATAGAGAACAAGGATTCTCCACCCCATTGTCAAGCCTAAATAGAGTGAATACGTTTCAATACCATTCAATTTCTAGAAGGGATAATTAACAAAAAATAAGTTGAATTTTTAAGTTTGTATCAAAATTAAATTGTATTTTATATTTTTTCATTTAAATAAATAAATTTTTAAATTTTTAACAATTTATAAATTCTGGCAAAAATTTTGCTAACATGGTATAAAATTCCGGCGAAATTAAAATGGCTGTGCTGAATAGAAAGCTAGCTAAAAAGCTGAATCATTTTAGAAATTTTAAAACACCATCATTTTTGTTTTTTCTAAAATTTTAAAATATAAATCTTTCTAACGAAACTGTATTTACAATAAAAATTTGGTTTCTTCTTACATTATTGAGTAAACAACTCCTAAGCACGATAATTTTATATATTATTTTTCAAATCTAAAGAGAGATTTATGTTTTAAAATTTTAGAAAAAATAAAAACGATGATATTTTAAAATTTTTAAAATGACTCGATTTTCTAGTTTGTACAATTGTTCTTATCTAACGATTTTTTATATCATGTCAATAAGTTTCACCGGAATTCACAAATTAATAAAATTTTAAAAGTGTGTATTTAAATAAAAAAATAGAAAGTAAAATTTAATTTTGATACAACTTTAAAAATTCAATTTATTTTTGGCAATTATCCCCTTTTAGAATACAAATCAAACTGCTCTCATTCACTGGAGAAAGTTTCAGATTGTTGCAAGTTAATGCTAATAATAAGATCTTCTAATTCTTTAAATCGAACCAAATTTATCAGAATTTCAAATTTACAACTACCAATGGCAGCAAAATCATCTCAAGGCCGTCATGACTGATAATTACTGCTCCTATCCATGCAGCTGGAGAATATAATGCCCAATTTGTCTCACAATTGCCCTCCCATCATGTGAAAATAATAATTTTTACAATCCCATGATTTACTAATAATACAAATAATGAATGTCCTCAAATGTGTTCTTGCCCAGAAACCAAAACTTCCAATATAAGAACTGCAAACTCCAGAATGATATAATTAACATTGATTTTGATTCCGGGTAGTATTTTTCACATGCTCCCTTAGGAGGCATTAATTGTCTAATAAAGATCAAATGA
The DNA here is from genome assembly GCA_949630135.1 of Balakata baccata. Classification (NCBI taxonomy): domain Eukaryota; kingdom Viridiplantae; phylum Streptophyta; class Magnoliopsida; order Malpighiales; family Euphorbiaceae; genus Balakata; species Balakata baccata. The sequence continues at coordinate 10,511 of CATIWF010006604.1, read as the reverse complement.
AGCCATCTACAATACAGAACTTTTATCCAGGAAACATTTGATGTACACAAGACCAAAAGGTAAACTGCATGATCTAAGGATATTTGGGGAAAAGAACTGGTAAAAATTTTGAAGTATGGCGGGTTGGAAAGCAAGGAACAAAAACTTTCTTGCCCGCATGATATCACAACTGATGCTTTTATATACACTACAATACAACAGATTTGTAAAGGGTGGGATACCCCAGAAATTAAATGGAAGTGAGAAAATAAATTATGGAGAGGGAGGGGAGAACATAAAAAATTAAGACCAGGATCAAAAAAACAATTGATTCTGCTTCATCTTTGCATCAACCTTAACAACCTCGTTGTCGAAGGTACACAATGTGTTAAGAGGTAGGATTCCCTCCCACCCTTTGTTGTTAAGGTTGGGATGAGGATGACATAGCTTCCTCTGATCTCCGTGCCATCTGCCCAGAAACTGATGTTTTATCTGATCCACGTACATTGTACTTTTCGTACACCCTTTCACGGTTCTCAGACCACCATGTCTCCGCTTGGTGCTCCCCAAATCTTCTCCGGCTGCAGACACATTTATACAACCAGATGGCGACCATATTAGAAAATTTTTAATTGCTAAGCATGTGCAAACAACAGATAGTTCAACCAAATACAATAACAATATTGGCTTGTCTTTTCATATTCATATTTCTTATCTTGAGCAGAACAATATTAATTTCTAATTTGAAGGAATCATTGCAGTGAGCAATCTGAAAATATTTAACAAGTCATGTGGAATATTATTTCAGCATCTCCAATATCAAGTCATTCACTTTTGGTTCCCTTTTACTTCCAAGCTTCACATGCGGATTGACAATTAATATCCAAAATTTGAGATATCAAGTGAAAAAATAAATAAGTACCTGAAGCGCACTCGTTTAAGATCCCTAGTTCCATCACACAGGGCCACCAGTGTTATATAAACACCAGGTTCATATTGTTCAATCCACTCAGCCTCAACTTGATTACTGCTAGCAACTATTGCAGAGTCCCTTGATCTTGCACCATTCTCACCATCCTGAAGAGATCTAGATTCCTTCCCATTGACACCCTCTGACACACTATTACCCGACTGCACCCCTCCACCACCACTGGACAATCTTGTGTCTTGATGATCCATCCTCCCATTGGTTGGAGTTGAATCACAAAATGAATGAGGTAGACCTTGAGCTCCATTTGACAGAGTAGAGTGAAAACCTGTAGGAGAAGCTAAAGAAATTCCACTAAGGGAATCAGATCTTGAATGTCTCTGACCATTTGCATCAGTATAATACACACCATTGGGCTCCAAACCATTTGTTAGGTAAGCCGGCCTCATGTTGTCAGCATCATAGACTCCCGATGGGAACCTCTCTGCCATATCCTTCAGCTGGAGTAATAATGTAGAGATAGATGTTAAAAATTATAATAGCAATTTGTGAAAAGAGATGATATGGAAAATCATTAATAAAATGGATGGATCAACATATTTAAGCATCTGCATCACTAGAAAGAAATAGATGTCTTAACAGAGGTAACTGGTAACCCAGGATAAGATTTACCAGCTCAGAAAGTTAATGATTGAATGGCACAGATACATATTCAGGTGAGTAAATGGCAAAGTGCAATACCAAAGTGGAAATACCTGCGCTGTAAGTGACTTAATAACATCTTTTGCAGCTTTAGATTTGGAAGATTCTTCGCCAGCTAATGCCATGGCTTCTTGTACCTTTTTTGATGATTTCTGAAGCTCTAATTCTTGGAGCTCACATCTCTGTCTGAGGCTCTCAACCTAGTAATATTCATAACCATCAAAATTAAATGTATTTCTCAAGCTCCATAAAGGTCCATCCAAAATGGATAACTATAAATGTCCCTTTTCAACTGCCCATAAAAGAAAATAGTAAAAGGACAAAGTAAACAGCCCATAATGGTCTCTCTAAAAACTTAAGTAGCTCATTAGAAATAAGCAACAATTTTGTCACCTAAACTAATGTATAAAAAGCTCGCAAATTTCAATCAATATACCTGTGCACGCAACTTAAGCACTTCTTGATTCAAAAGTTCATTTGTTTTCTTCAAACTATCAGTTATACTTTTTGAAAAGGACAGTCCTGAAGTTGTTGGCACTGGTGTAACCGAACGTGGGGGGCTAGGTCTCCTTGAGAAAGGTGACACAGACCTGGAGCTCACTCCAGATGGTGTGAGAACTGGTTTTGGAACTCTTGCACGCAGATCAACAGCACTAGATAACACAACATCTTTCAGCTGTAACAGAGAGGGAGCTTGAGAGGAACGAACAAGGGAGAACGTATCAGCTTTCTTTCCTTGTTTAGCTGCTTTGCTATCTAACTGCTTAATCAAATCCATATTTGAAGGTAATGCAGACTTTGACAACCTTATCTCAGCCTTGTCCAACCTGTCTTTGTTTTCCCCAGAAAGACGAGGGACAGAGTTCCTCCTATTATGATTACTAGCCTCTGAAACCTTGTTTAGCTTCAGAAAACAAGAATCACAAACCCGATATGGTTTTCCAGGATTAGGAGCTAATGCTGCTCTTGTGGCTTTTCTGGAACTGCATGAATGGCAGTGCACAAGTCCACAATTATAGCAGTTATGCCTCTTTCGAGTAAACCCAAATGCTTGTCTGCAGGATGAACACTGAGACTGCTCAGCACCAGAAACCCACTTATGAAGACATATAGCTGCAGTGTAGTTTGCACCACAAGCAATATACTTTACATGTCTGTCCTTCAAAGCTTCAACTAGTGTTGGTGCTTTCCGATCCTCAACATCTCCGTGGCCTAACCTCCCATTGGCACCCTTTCCCCATGTGTAAACTTCATTCCTAGATGTTAAAACTGCCACGTGATATGCACCACAAGCAATTTCTTCAACAGATTCTCCAGAAAGCTTATCTTCTACCAAGCAAGGTAGCTTCCCATCGGCATAAGGATTTCCAAGTTGACCATAAACCGTACTCCCCATCGTAAAAACTTGTCCTGCTGTTGTCAAGCCAACAGTTAAACTATGCCCACAGGCAATTTTGTGAAAATTGTAATCAATCAATGCTGGCACACATGTAGGTTTAAGCCGAGGTTCCTTGTCTCCATGTCCCAGTCGATTTTTGTCCCCATCACCCCAAGTAAACAATTTTCCAGAGGAAACACTTGAATTGGACTGTGTAACAATAACCTCTACAACAGCAGCAGTATGCCAAACCCCACAAGCAACTGCAATTGTCCTCAACCCCGAGAGAGATTCTACTTCTCTGGGATATGCAACATTTTCTCTGTTGCCATGGCCCAGGACACCAAATGTTCCATCACCAAATGTAAATAGTTGTCCTGCTGATGTAACCAAGGCTGTATGCCATGGACCACAAGTTACTGAAGCAACCTGAAGTCCTTCAAGTGGACCGGAAATTCTCTTGGGTATCCAGTGGCTGACATCAGTACCATGACCAAGAAGCCCAGCATTATGTGTGCCATCTCCCCATGTATATAATTCTCCAGTCATTGTAACAGCACAGGTATGAAATTCTCCACAAGCTACAAAATCAACACTAGTAACTGCCAAAGATTCAACTAAACGAGGCTGAATAAGATCCTTACCAACACCATGGCCAAGCCGTCCACCAGACTCTTCACCCCATGTAAAAACTTCACCCTGCCTCGTGACTAATGCTGCATGCCTTACCCCACAAGCTATGTGATGTACATCTAAAACTACATTAGACTCTAATGGCCTAGGAAGAAGCACATCCGATCTAGTACTTAAATAATTAGCATTCTTATCAGCCCCTACCTTAACAGTATTATCATATATGACCTCACCCCATATGTATACATCTCCTAAAGCATCACAATCATCTGGTGCAGAACCATGACTGGAAGTGCTTGGGGCACTAGAAACACTAACTCGAAAAGCATCTGAACCAGATCCTTTAACCTGCATATTTGTGTTGTCTGATGCTACATGTGACCTATCAGAATTTGGAGAATTCTCAGGACGCAAACTCCTTGGAGAAGTACTAGGATTAAAACTGACTGAAATGTCTGGAGAACTAATATCTCGAGTAAGACTAATGGAACTGTCACTTGCACTATTTGATGTCAAGTCTCTGTTTTCCTGCAATCAATACACCACATATTTTACATGTCAGAGTTGGACACAATCTGCTGCAACACTAAAGGGGAAAAATCTTATTCTTAACTACCATATTCTGCAATTCTAAGGCATTATCATCATATTAGGAAATGCTTAAAGCATGACATATAATGGCAAAAACACACCAAATGATCCAGGTAATACCCACAGCGCATTAATTACATATAACAAACTAAATACTCCAAGTTTGAGCAAAACACTGACCTCCTATTCACATGTTAATTTTGCAACCCTCACCACCCAACCCCCACCACTAAAAAAGAATAATTATAATGATGATGATGATAATTTTGCAAAGTGAAAATGCAATTCAATCTGATTAGCTGGTCATATTTTTAATAAATAATGTCATAGACAAGGAAGTAAAGCTGAACTTAAGATTGAGTGTGGGGAGGGAAAAGAAGGAATCATATGCGAAAATAAACCATAAGTTCAAAATAGGTGAAATTACATCAAGATAGAGGCCTCCATCACTCCATCCATCAATTTTGGAGCGTCCACCTTGTCCAGATGATATTAATGCCTTTAAGCCTGCAATCCACACCTCTGCCTCAACTTTGTCGTTGCAAATCTAGAAGGCAAAATAACATATATGTTTCACGGTTTTACTAAAGAACAAATGAACTGCAAAGCAATAAAACAACATCTTCACCAACCAGATCAAGGGACCGCTTCCCGTTGTTGTATATGAGAGAAAAAGATAAATAATCCTTTTCAGGACGGAGGTAACGTTGAAAAACAGCCTGATAGCACAATGAAGAGAAATGCTTAGAATATTCTTCGGACCATATAAGAGACTTAATTGATGCAGTATGCACTCGTCATAAAGGTATCAAATCAGTGAAGAGCAGATACAGAAATCTTACAGTTCTTTGACCAGGAATAATTTTGGAGACAGAAGCCAACTTCAAACTTCTTTCACCACTACTAGATATCCAAATTAAGGTTGTTTCATCCTGTGATTTTTATACATGAGAGCAGTTATGATATGATGAGCAGACTGAAGGAATAAAAACCAAATTACGAAAAATATAATAACAAATCAGAGGAATAAGGAAACTATAAAAGATAATTGCAAGAATAAGAATTCATTGATTTTATAGCAGGATGTTTATGGCTAGTGACATCAATGCAGGGATCTCCTCAGAAGGGAGTAATACAGGCACAATCAACAAGTTTCTGAGCACAAACAAAATGCTACAAACATCAAGTGCATATTGGCCTAACTCACAAGAGACTGCATCAGACATGGAAATAGAGTAAGACATAAAAAGTGTAGCAGGTAATTTATAAACTACAAAAACAACATGCTATAGTTATCAAGTTCCTTAACATAAAAAACGAACTCTATATTTTGCATTTTTGCACTACTTAAAATCATCTACGTCCACTGTAATGAGACCAAACATATCTGGTATAAATTATAATTGACCTTAAACAGTTTTATGTTCACATAGGAAAGCCTTAAAACAGCCAACAGCCAGAAATAAGCAAATAACTACCAATGGAGAAATCTTCTCAGTAGGAGTTCTGGTTAATACAACCAGAGTAAAAGACATGCTATGAAAATTTTATGAATTAAAAACTAATGCTTGAAGTACAATTAAGTAACTCTGTCTGCTTTGGCCTTGTTACTGAAACAATGTCAATAAAATATTTAAGCATAAAAGAGCTCTATTCACCAATAAATATAACCAGCCATACTGCTGTTTATCAGAAATGTGCTACAGCAAGTTGTTACATTAGAAACAGCAACACAAGAACATTCTGAAAATTCCTTTTCCATTCTAGCATATTGTGATTATAAAGTTACACCAAAATCAAACGGAGAAAAATGTATCATTGACATCTGAGAACATCCATAACAAAAGGCTCAAAAAGAAAACTTACATTCGAGAGTCTAAATGGGCAAAACTTAGGCTTTCCCTTACGACCATATTTCAGAAGTTGAGCACCCTTCTTCAAAGTAATTAATGCCTGCAAAATGTAAGACAATCTATAACAATGAGAAAACTCCATAGGCACATAGACAATACATTATCACGGAGACAAAAAAAAATTGTATAAAACCTCGCTTGTTTCAGCTAAATATGTAATTTGACTTTGGCGCAATAGAGTCACATCTATTAAACTTCCAGCTGATTTGACATTAAACAGATAGGCCAAATTTACAAAAAGGTGCATCATTGCTTTTTTCACTTGTTAAAATCTCAGTAAGCCCATTTGACACAGAACAATTCTCCACATCACCTCTTTCAGAAGGATCTTAAATTTTGTAAAGTTGCAAAAATACTTGAGCTTTGTGCAAACCGATGACAAAATATCTATTGACACAGTTATTTGATAATCTCACAATAACACTCAACTCTTTAAGTACAATTGGACCATCATTTTTCTTGTTAGTAAAATATGTGACATTAGATAGTGTCTCAGCATTAGGCAAGCGCATATTCTTTTCTCGCTGCCAAGATAATACACTCCCTCCAGACAAATAAACCTTCAAGCCCATTTAAATAGCTAAAAGGAAGAAAAATTTGAGGATGAAAAAAGGTAAAGTTAGTAGATTACTTTTTCTAGTTCTATGGGAATCAGATATCCAAACTTTAAACTAGATAAACATTGTCCTTGCATCAGACGGGGCCTAATTCCATGCAAAATTTTCCATTATTTCAACAACCTTAAAAATAAACTTTCAAATGACTACAACACGTAAAAGAGGCCCAACAGGACATCCTGAAACACAGCAGTTTCAAATCAAAATTGTAAAATCCAAAAAGGAAAATAATAAATATTATGATTTTGGAAAAAAAAAAAAAAGAGTTGAATGAACAAGGAAAGGTACCAAATTTATCACATAATTCTCAGACATTTCTCCCCTAGAAGGCTAGAACTAATTTTTCAACCAAAAAAAGAAAATTTAACCCAAATTTAGAGGAAAAAAATCCCACCTTCAATGATAAAAAGAAAATTAAAACGCAATAGTAGAGATAAAAGCAAGGAAATCAGTGAGGGAAGAAAGAGATAGGAGAAGAACCTGCTCAATGTCACGTTCGGCATTACCGTAGCTAACAAGATCTGCCATTCCATGTGAAGATATTTACCAAAACGCCACCTCCCACTCCGATCGCTCACCGGAGCTCCGTTCATCATATACCATCGACTAACTCCTCACATCAAAACCCCACTTCCACCTCTTCCTATCTTTACCTAAGCCAAAAACAAGCTTCTTAACGGATCTGTAACTCTTTTCAAGAGCAGCCAAAAGAATTTTTCAAGTCAAAATCAGTGATCGCCACTGTTCAGTGACAGCAGAAGCAACAGCGGCTTCTCCAACTTCATATTCCGGCAAAAGAAACGATTTTACAGAGGTAGCAACGACGGCCAGGTCCGCAAAGGCCGTCGCGGAGACGGAGAAGGCGGAGGAAAGGCGAGGGAGATAGAAACGGAGGAGAAAGAGTCTTCCTTGTAAATTAAAAAGTACGGAGAGAGTCAAAGATGGAAAAATAAAAAGAAAAATTAAAAAAAAAAAAAAAAGAAAGTTGGTCAAAGAGAGAGAGCATGAAATCGCCTGAGAAATTGTGGAAAAGCAATGAGAAGACATTTCAAAAGCAACTATTAAAGAAAATTAAATTATTAAAAAAAAGTAAATAAATTAAGCTGAAATCCATAATTCCATATATATGTTTAAAAATATTCAAAGTTTTTGTTTTTACTTTTCTTCTTCAGTTCGTAATTTTCTTCTTTTTGAGTCTGTTTTTACTCTCCCTTCTCTCTTTTTTTTTTTTTTTATTATCTCTTCATATTCCTAATCCATTATTTTCTCCATATTTTTTCTATGTAAATCTCATAGTATTAAGTGTAGGCATAATCCAAAATGATAAGTTAGTATGAAATTATTTCTGACAATATTTTCAGTTCAAGCTATATTTATGTAATTACTTTAAAACTCTTACGAAGATACATTTTGTTATAAAAATAAGAAAATATGCAATTTTACAAAAAAGAAAAAAAGTATGGACATATGTTACTCATAGTTAATACTTTTTCTATATTATTTTCTTTATTATCTTCATATAGTTTAGATCTAAATGTTGTTATTGTTATTTAAAAACAAATACAAGAAATAGAATAGGAGAAATGTTAATTCAATATTCAAAATATAGTAGAAAATGGAAAAACAATATGAGACCTGTGTAGCACACAGTTCCTTTAAGACAAATTCGCTTCTTACACGGGTGTTTAGGATAACCGGCGTTTGTCTCCCAGGATACAACAGATTTAAGTAGTTGTTGAACACACAACACCTGCTTACAGCAAACTTTGTTTTGCCACAACCTCTATCACTTGAGAAGAAGAAGGAGAAGAAAGAGAAACAATCAAAGTATGATTTCTTTAACAACTTAAACAACTTAGCATAAACCACCTATTTATATTAGATGGAGGAGACAATGGATTAATTGTGATTAATTTCATTTAAAGGCTATCAATAATGTCTTTGTAACTCTCAAATAATGGTGAAATTAATCTTTGAAACGTCAGAAATTGACATTCCAAGAGACATGAAGCTCAAAAGTTCATTCTGGAACAGAATCCACACAGGCGTGTGGATCCACACGACCGTGTGGATCTGCCTTATACTCCCCTGCAGGCAAAACCACACGACCGTGTGGATCCACACGGGCGTGTCAGTGGCCTAGCCGTGTGGATCCACACGGGAGTGTCGAATCCACAAGACCGTGTGGATCCACACGGGTGTGTCAGTGGCCTAGCCGTGTGGATCCACACGGGAGTGTCGAATCCACACGACCGTGTGGATCCACACGGGCGTGGCAAAATGCCACCCGTGTGGATCAACACGGGAGTGTTGCCAAATTTTCCAGAAATAAAAAAAATAAATTGAAAAAATTGGACTTGTTCAGGACCATGAGATTTTGGGCCGACATTCGTGTACGCAGGTCGCGCACCCACGCATTGGGCCATCCCGGCCCATGGATTTGCACCCCCCCTGCGCCTGAGCGCGTGAGAGAGAGCCTTCCATTCTACTTTTCTTACCCATGTAAGAAAGCATTTCTATATATAAACACAAGTCCAACTTCAATTCTTAATGATATGGGACAAATTCCCACTCACTTTTCACCTTTAAATCTCCTTATCATGGAGCTTACTTTGAGCTTCAATTTCTATTCACACATTTTCCATTTTGAGCATATGAATACATTAATTCATAGTCCTCATGTCAAGAAACATATATCCGGATCTTTTTCCCAAAACCGAGTTGTGGGACCCACCCGAATAATCCTCTCAAAATGGCTCATAATCACTTTTTTTTTCCAACAATCTTCTGTGTGTATGTTTAACTATACGTTATATATTGTTGCGTGTTAATTAATTCTCATACTATAATTAACCGAACTGTGATAAGTACTTAGTTAATCATGATTTCAATACTATATAGAGCTGCTAGTTTCTTACTATTTTAATCATGTTCATACATAGTAATTGGTGGATCGACCTTCTATATTAACCATTCTCACAAGCAAAGATTGGATCAAGATTAATCAAGCATCAGGATAAACTCTTTTCATAAAGAAATAGAAAACCCCACTTTATTGAGTTGCAGAAGCTCCCAATTAATTATTTAATTAGTTTCTCAATCAAAAATTTATTCACTTGAACTTTTTTTTTAATTATGTATCATATTTCATAAATGAATTTCAAAATCGATAATAATTAAAGTGGATTGATGCTTCTCTGATTTGTCTGATTGACCAAGTCAATAATGGGAAAATAGATATGAATTACTTGGCTTGTTGACCCCGCAATCCAACAAAAGTAATGCAAAATGACCGTCAAAGTGTAAATTATAAACTCTAGTCATTGATGGCACCACTTCATTTACACATTTCTCAAGTTGTTTTGCGCTCTTTTTATCGCAATTCTCTCACAGTCGTGTTTTCATTTTTTCAGTTTTACAGGATTGAAAAATTTTAAATTTTATATAAGTACGTTTTGTTTGATAAAATTACCCTTACATTTATTTTTGGTTCAATAATTGTAATTTATAGATTTAACAATTAATTTTCAATTTTATCATTTCTTTAAGTATTGATAATTTATTATTAATTAAACATATACAATCAATTCCACTGTATATTTATAAATTTAAAAAATAAAATTAGTTATTTATACGTTATAATTTATAATTGCAATTCTAAAAAATACTTTTTATTAATAATTTAATGAATATTAACATTATATTATGCAAAATAATAAAAATAAAATAATTAGTTGAAATTAAAAGAAAATTAATTTTTATTTTTTTCC
>CATIWF010006595.1:0-21311 GCA_949630135.1 Balakata baccata | reverse complement strand
GGGGTAGGAGTAATTGTGCCAGATCCAAGAACAGAAGATGATGACCCATCTGCTAAGGTGATATTAGAGATGGATTTATGCGACTGAAAAGTAGAAAAGAGGCTAGATTTACCTGTCATATGATCTGTGGCACCAGAATCAATGACCCATTTGGAGGAGGTGGAAACAAGACATGCATTGGATTTACCTTAATCGACAATGGCAGTAACTGGAGTAGATGAAGATTTCAATAATTTCTGGTACTGAGAGAACTTGACAAATTCATCTGTAGAGATAAGAATTGATTTCTCAGATGCATCAGTAGTGGTTGCCACATGAGCAGAGTGAGCTTTCTGATTTCTATTATGAAGCTTTCTGCAATCCTTCTTCATATAGCCTGGCTTATGACAATAATGGCATACAATCACTCCTGACTCTGGTGCTTGAGACTCGAAAGAATTGGATCCCCCTCCTTTACCACTACCTTTGTAATAAGAACGTCCAAACTCATGATTTTGGCTGACAAGAGCACTATTGTACTGAATAGGTGGAGTTCCCTTTGTGCGAAGTATCCTGCTAAAAACATTATGTAAAGAAGAAATCTCAAAACTTGAAAGTATCTGAGACTTCGCAGTCTCAAATTCAGGAGGGAGACAAGCTAAAAAACTCATAATTGCCATCTGCTCTCGTTGACTCTGCTGAACCTTCACATCAGAACTAAATGGCAGTAGCATATTAAGCTGTTTATAAGTTTTCTTAAAATCCATAAAATAAGCAGTAAGAGACTGATTTTGCTTCTCTGTACGATAAAATGATTTGCAAACCTCATAAATTCGGGAAATATTCCCTTTCCCAGAATATAAGAAATCTAAATAATCCATCAATTTCTTTGACATATTCACAGTGATTAATTAAGCCAATAACCTCACTATCAATAGAATTACGAATCTGCAAAAATAACCGAGCATCCTCCCTCAACCATGTCTGTCTAAACTCATCTTTAGGAGGATTGTCAGTCATATGTTAGTCTCTTTCAATACTCCGTAAATAAAGACGAATCGTCTTGCTCCAATCCATATAATTAGAGCTATTGAGTTTGTGTTCCGTAATTTTAGATATTACCGAAATCACATCAAAAACGCTAATTATCTTTTTGTCAGCCATAACTCACACAAAAACAATAATCCCAATAAAACAAAAGCAACAAATCACAACCAGAATCTACGAATCCGAAAAAGTGAGTAAACAGAACCTAGTCTTAAGTGAATAGCAAAACCAAGAGAGTATAACCTTAACCAAGTCTGGAAAGGTGTTGTATAGACAGAGGCGAGCCAAACGGCGATGACAACAGAAGATTACTCCAAGTGGATGACCCAATTTCGGAACCCTAATCTGTCAAATTGACAGATAGCCAAAATCTGGAAAAATATATTCTAGATCCAAATCTCACTCTTTAATGCTCTGATACCATGTAAAAACAGAGATATGAGAATGTATTTTTTTCATATTTTTATTGCTACAAGCTTTACATATTTATATACAAAGATGAAATGCTAATAAGACAACTATACAAATTAGGATACTATACTAATTAGAATATTTACAACTACTAATTGGAGAATTATCTAATTAGGATATTTGCTACTACTAATTAGGGGATTATCTAATTAGGATATTATATTATGTAACAATTTTTAACATTAGATCCCTGATGTTCTGGTGGCACTTCTCTGTGGTCATCTACTTGTAAATTGCTTCCATTTGGATTGCCTGAGATAATTATGTCAATTGTAGCTAGTGGTCAAACTCAACCTTATGTGGGTACATCAGATCTTATATTGTTTCCATCTGTGGTTAATGTTTGTTGCAATAAAGTGCAAGTAGAACTGTGTTATCAAATTTTGGAGCTGCTTTTGCTAGAGTGGTGGTTGGGAGGCTTCCAAGCATAGGGACTTCACATGTTATTAGTCAGAAGTTCACTGTTAGTTTGACCATGTTTGGGGTTACAACTCCATGTGTAAATGTTGTCAAAGAAAGCTTGGTAAAAGAAGGTTATGAGACTCTTGTTTTCCATGTCACCGGGTTGCGGGCAGGGCTATGGAGTCTCTTGTTAAAAAGGGATTCATACAAGTAATATTTCTTCAAAATTTGTTAGTTTTCACTTCCATTCGAAATTCTTGAGCTTAAGTGAAGTTATTTTATGACATTACCTTGTGATCTTAAGTAAATGGTTGGGATTATCAAAATCCAAGTAGAATTCTTGTAATGGAACTGAAAAAAACTGATGTTTATATTTACATAGGGCTTCATTTAACTTGACTACATTTGCATAGTTCAAATGCTGTCAAAGAAAGATTGGTAAAAGAAGGTAGTCTCTTGTTAAAAAGGGATTCATACAAGTAATATTTCTTTAGAATTTGTTAGTTTTCACTTCCATTCGAAATTCTTGAGCTTAAGTGAAGTTATTTTATGACATTACCTTGTGATCTTAAGTAAATGGTCGAGATTATCAAAATCCAAGTAGAATTCTTGTAATGGAACTGAAAAAAACTGATATTTATATTTACATAGGGCTTCATTTAACTTGACTACATTTGCATAGTTCAAATCTAGGTTTTAGCGAAAAGGTATTTTGAGTTATGTAATCATGCCTCACAAAGAACACACGATCAAGTTGCATGCTAGTTTAGATTCTGCCTTTATGGGTCAACCAACTCCTTGTTTGTTGTCAAAAGAACCTCATGTTTCTTTTTTCTACAACCCCCAAAGTTTGCTAATTAGTTTTTTCTGTGGAAGTTCCTGAAACCTGAATATAATGTACTGAAATTTGGTTTAGTTTGAATTGCACTAACTTGACCTCTTATTTTATGTTCTGCTGCACCTGTTCTTTTTATTATAGCTCATCTGATTTTGAACTTTTAATTATAGTTTTGCGAGTCTTTCTACTAATTAGTGTCAGCTGACCTTTGGTAAATATTTTTCTCCATTATTAATGGGAATTCTTACTTTCTTACCTGATGCAGACTTTGTCTTTGTATTGTCTTCTGTATTTTTTAATGTTTTTCTTTTCACCTTTGGTTTTGCTTAGGGTGTTCTAGATATTACTACTACTACGGAGGTTGCAGATTATGTTGTTGTTTATGGCTTGTGACAGTTCTTGCTTTGATGCCATCTTAGAGAAGAAGATTCCTTTGGTTTTGAGTATAACAGCCTTTTACATGGTGAACTTTGGAGCTAAAGGTACAATTCCTCCTACTTTTAAGCAAAGAAATAATTCATATCCACAATGAGCAGGTGAAAATTCACTTTATTGCTTCTCCTTCAATTTCTTTTCTCATTGCTGCATATAATTTGGTTGTGGAATGCCTCATCAATAATTAGTATGCTTTGATTTTATGCATGATAACTAGGAATGAAGTTGTAGAGCTTGTTGGAACCAAGAGCGCAGAATGTATCAATCACTAAAATATGATGTTTTGGCTATTCAATTGGATTGTCCTTTTCAGTGTGAATGGAAGCATTAGACAAGTTGTTTAGAACATAGTTATTTTGATGAATATATTATATTCAGTTTGTTATATTATATTAGTGAAACAATTTAAGTTTTCAATTATATTATCCAATTATATTATCCGAATACCAAATTATTTGTACTGTGTTATTTAGCATTGAAAGATCCAAAAAATTGTACCAAATTGTCCCGAATTTTTAGTACAATACAATATGGAGATTTATATTTTCCAATACAATACAAGATTTGTATTTTAAAAATTTTCCAAATTTTCAATAAAATTCTGGAGATTTTTGAATTCCTGGATTAGATCGAACTGTATACACCCCTAATTGCCAGTATTACATTGACTTGTGCATTTGCGGGTAAAGTTTTGAGTTTACGTCATTATATATGCTAAATTTTAGAACAGTAATAAGATTTTCATTCCAAATTTGAATTTGATAGCTGAAACATTTGAAATATGATTCTAATTATTGTGTATTGATTCCTAATATTTTAAATTTGTTGGTATTTGATTTTTTTTCTTGTTTATTTAAATAAAATATTTTATATTCTAAAAAAAGTTCTTAACAGAATTAAACCAAACATAAAAATAGGATTCAAGTTCTTATTACATGAACATAACTAGAGAGAATTATTGGAATCCTAAAATATCAATTTAGGAATAGAATTCCACGTCCAATGGAATTCTAATCTTTTAGTGTACTGAATATATCATTAATTTAATCAATCAGCTCAGAACTAAATTTTTAATTTGTAGTTACTAGTTTTATAAAAGAGAAACAGAGCCTTATCTAGTTTCATGCATAGAAACCAACAACAATCCAAGGGAGGAGCAAATTTTTTCAAAAATCAAGTGAGCAAATGTCTCCCAAATCTCTGCAACTAATATATTCCTTTCTTTCTTTCTTTTTATTTTATTTTATTTTTTAATGTTTTCTCTTCTCGTTTTCTCTTTCGATGCCTTATCTCTACAAGTAATCCCAATAAAATTAGAAATTCTATCTCGAAATTTTTATACACTCAAAAGCCTTGGACTTTCAAAAGCATACAAAGAGACATATTGTGTGACAAAAATTTTAACTAATGGAAAAATAGATGGCGGGTTCTATTTGCAAATAGATAAATATGAAGGGCAAAATAAATAATATACTATAGGTTTTTTTTTAATTTTTAATTATCCCAAAATTGTTATTCTTGAAATACAATATAACCTTAATTAATTTGTGTGAGGAATACCAAACACAATTATACCCAATTACACAAGTAACCAAACATTATACAAATTTAAAATGAAGGATCCGTAGATTATACCTATCCCAAATAGAGCATTAGTTTTATTCCGAACATATTCATAATTACCCATCTGCCATGATTTTTTATGAAAATAAAAAATAGGGGTATACCTATCAAATTTTTTTAAAATTTTAGACTTAAAAATACATATTTAAGAGAAATTAATTAAACCAGAAATTAGACTGGAGCTAAAATCTACAATTTTTTTTTTTCTTTGGGGTGAGCTAAACCAATTATTTCTGGTTAATGTTCCCAATAAAACCTTGTTAATTGAAAGGTGAAAACAATTCCAAAATAAATAGCTATACATGTTAACTAACAAAATTATCAATGTGTTACTTTACTTGATACCCGAAAAGACTAATATGTTTTTGCTAATTAGAGGAACTTAATTCTTGGACAAGCTCAAGCTGCATCATTAGTAAACAGGACACGTGCAAAATCCTCAACCCTAAAGCATAAATTACTACGAGTATCTAATAATCCAGAAAGAAAGGTTTTGGCATGAAAGAGGAGCAATATATTTAACCAAAAATCATCTCTACCATTTCTTCTTTAATATCCCATCACATTGCTCAAGGACTCACAGTCTTCAGAGGGTTGGCATTAGACTCATACTTTCTGTAGAGGCCATAATTAATGGCTGCAGCTACTATTTAAAGGGAAAAAAAAACTATTGTTTAGCATAGTTGCAGGCTAAGAAGCAACTTGAATAAAAGAAAGCTATATAACTTCTAATTTGTTTCTTACAGTTGTAGGAACACTGAACTTCTTGTTTCCCTTGTGTTTGCAATGAGAAATCATTACAAAGTCCAGCAACATGTTAAACCTGCTGACTCTGGTGAGGAGAGTTCAAACTTCCAGTGATCTGATGGTCATAGAGATGGAGGATGAAGGACCTCAGTCAATGCTCTCAACTGCTTTCTACAGTTTCACTAGTCCTAGACATTCATATTTTCCTTATTAACTTGGAAGTTATGTTCTGCAATAGTCACTTAATCATTCAATTGTCAAAGACATTTATATTAGAGAAACTTAAAAAGAAATATAATGTGAACATCATGAAATACAACTTGTATTTCTATTTCCATAATCAGAACAGAATTCTCCAACTTTGTTTGACCATCGGTAATTTATCAAACCAAAAGCTCAACAACTTATAGGGATTAAATGTGTGAAAAAAAAAAAAAAGCTATTTGAGAGCATCTGAAATATATTTGGTACGACACTAGGCCAAAAAGTTACATAATATGCAAACTAAAGAGAATTCATTCTTGAGACTTCAGCTCATCAATTCAGTCCTGCTTCATGGGAATACACTGCTTAAAAAGAAAAAAAATCAGAGAGCTCACCTCTTCCACTACTACAGAAAACAGATGCAAAACTCTAGGAAGAACTGCTCACATTTGCATTCAAGTGGTTTACGACCAAAGGAGGGCGAAGAGCTTGGTGGTTTGCATCATTTTGTTTGCGGGCCTTGTACATCTCTTCTGTCTCAACCACAACTAACCTCTTCACCTAAAGGAAAGCCAAAGTATATTATTTAGCTGGATGACCAAAGAGTATAAGCTACATAAAATCGCATAATTACACTCAGCCTATATTGCAACCTGTTGGAGCATTCCCCTAACAGTAGGAGTATTCCATCGCATGACGGTTCGGTTGCATTTTCGAAGACGCAATGCCTCTAATGTACGCCTGTGGAGTCTCCTGGTTCCAGGAATGCCCCTCACTAAGGTTATATATAAGTTAGGACTCCATGCAATTGGAACTTGTGCTTTGAAAGCCTTGAATGCGCTCATGTTTTCAACTTTGCACCTGTATTAGCCACTAATACGGCCTTTAGCTAATTTATTCTATATGCAAATTGAAGTGAAGAATCCAATAGTAAATCATTTACAAGTAGAGATTGCAACAGGTAGAGTACCCGCAAAAAGTGTCCTATCCATTCCCTAACCCGTTTAGGTACAAGGTACATTGTACATGTATCTGTCCCAAATCCAATAAGAACTACACATATACTACCCATACCCGTTCAATACCCATTTAAGCACAATAATGTTAATTCTAAAAACTGAAAAATTAGCTATAACTTGAAAACGTGAACGAACAACAACCATTCTATAAAATCCATTCATGAAACGACCTCATTGCTGATCAGATGAGAATTACGAAAAATAGCAGCAATACAAAACCCATTTCAAAATCCATAGAGCAGAACATAACCCAACCACTGAACTAAAGCAATTAAACCATTGTCAACAACTTCCTTTTTAGAAACATCGTAAGCATCTTTGAACCTGAAGTAATAATAAATATCTCATCCAAATACCTGATTGCATACATGTTTATAGGCTTAACAAAGAAACTAGAGCTCTCAGTTGGTTCATATTTGGGATTCTGCTCCCTAATTCTAAGACGAATTTATTGAATTTCTCCATCAAAACTATTACAATAAAATTTATCAAAATTGCACAAACCCAATAGAAACAAAGTTAGATAGAAAGAAAATGATACTGATTAAAAAAAACAGAAACCAACTTAACTAGAAAGCCGATAAACACTATAAAAAGAATTAACAACCATTAATGAACAGAAAAAAAAAAAAAGAAAAGGACCCATCTCGAAATTTATACAGCAAAATCAAAATAAGCAGAGAACTAAAGAATAGGAAAAAAGAAGAAGTTAATATTCATACAATCAAAGTGGAGGCCAAGATCTGTGGCAGCGGTGCGCTGGGGAGCGGCGGCTGGCGAGTGATGGATCTGATAGTGGGTGCGTAGGCGTGCGGGAAAAGAGAGAATAGAGTTTGCAATTCTAATGTTAGTGACAGGGCAGCCTAAAACCAATTGAAAACCCCTCAGATTTTCAGTGTTTTCAATTTCAACATCTCTCGTTTTATTTAATGCAATCAAGTCCTTCTAACTTTATATTCCTTCAAATTTCGTCATTATTCGACAATTTTTTTTTTTTTTAAAAAAATTTATATTGTTTTCTAACTTGACACCAACGTATTTATAAAAATTATTTTGAGTCTGATGAAAACACTTTGTTGAACTAAAAATAAAAATATTACCGAACAAGCATGCAAATCAGAATTATTATAACTTGCGTTCAGACTTAGGTAACAGCAAACAAGATTTTTCAAAAACTCTTCTAACGATTTTGAACTTAAAATCATTACTAAGAATTTATTAGTAAATTAGAAAAATAAGCTTAAAAATGAAAAGGAAGAATAGTTTGACACATTCACTTCCTAAAATACAATTTAAAAAGTTTCTTTTTATTATTAATTTTTTTTCGAGGACCAGAATTAAGTCAAATTCAATAATGTAATTTGTTACTTTATTTACTAAACTGGAACCTAAATTTTTACAAAGTAAGATTTGAAAACATTTGAATTAAATTTTATATCCCTCTTACGTAATATAACAATTGTTAACTTACATGCTCACAAAATGATTTACACAAAATAAAAAACGTAGTCAAGATAAAAAAAATATTTAAGAATAAAGCTTAAGTGAGAAAATTTTATTTAAGCAATTTGATGTTTAATTATCTTGAAATAATAAAATTTTCCAATATTAAAATAGTGGTTTGAACTCAGGTTGAAAAAGAAATTAAAAAAAAAAAACTAGCTAGTAGAGACTTTTTTCACTTTTCAGCTTTAATTTAAAAACTAGTAGTTATTTTATTTTACAGTAATAATTTATCAGTTATAAAGTTAAAATACTCGGATAGAAAACTTTTTAAAAACGGAAAAATTACAAAAAAAAAAAAAAAATATATATATATATATATATATATATATAGACTTTACAAGATATCATAATTATATTTAATTTTAAAAAAAATTTATTTAAATTATATAAATTTTTATTTTTAAAATATATATATAGGCTAGGTAACACAAGACATATCTCAGAATCTAAGTAGGAGTTGAAAAAGATTGACCAAATAGAGTAATAGATACTGAATTAAATATATTTAATTATAATTGGATAATTATACTAGAATATCAGCTATTTAATCTAAAAGTTTAATTCAGTTAATATATTTGATATATATCAGTACCAGTTATTTCATTTCATCAATATACGTAAACATCAATTAGATTTATATTCTAATTTCGTACTATAAAAATTAAATTTATTTTAAAAATAAAAGTTTATATAATTTAAATTGAATTTTGAAAAAATAGATATAATTGTGAACTTGGAAATTTATAATTTTCCGTTTAGAAAACTACTTTTCTGAATCGTGTGAAGTACGTTTAACCATAAAAACTTTTTTAATTTTTAAATATAAATAAAGTTGGAACTACATCTATCCTAATGTACTTCTTCCTTCACATATATCATTTTTTCTTAAATAATTGTATTTCGCTTCAAAATATTGCATAACATTATCTGAAATTAAAACAAATATAATAAATTCTAACATATAATTGTGGTTTTATTATTATAAAAATTTGGGATACATGCGTCAATTATTTTGAGCGGCTTGAAATTTTTTTGAACTCATAGTACGTAGCTGTAGTATAATTATATATTTAGAGTAATGCTTTAAATTTAATTTTTGTTAACACAATATTACATATTTATATATTTAATAACTTGTATACTTTATTTATAATATATTTTTTAAATTTATCAAATATATTACATATCATTCTCTTTTTCGGTGGGCGACTCTGCCATTGCTGGAAACGGCCTAACACCATATTTATCTTATAAAATTAATTTACTATTATAATTTTAAAAAATTTTATAAATCTTATAAAATTTGATATAATATACTTGTAGTTTCTTGAGATATAAAAATTATG
Source organism: Balakata baccata (assembly GCA_949630135.1). NCBI lineage: Eukaryota > Viridiplantae > Streptophyta > Magnoliopsida > Malpighiales > Euphorbiaceae > Balakata > Balakata baccata. The sequence continues at coordinate 11,694 of CATIWF010006595.1, read as the reverse complement.
CTATTTGTCCATTTTATTTTATTTTTATTAAATTATGTACTTCTTCAAATAAATTTTAAAGTATTTGTTGTTATTCATAAAAAATATTTTCTTTTGTTCAGTTGATTACAAGTATAATAAATCAAATATCAAGAGAGTAATTGTACAATAGGTCAAACTTCAACTATTAATACTAATTTTTTTTAGTTATTTCACCACATTTTCAAAATAACGTATTAGTATAATATGGTAAAATAGAGAGGATAAAAGTATAACAGAGTACCGGTATATTATGTCAAACATGATCGATAAATAGTAATTTTTCTTATAATTTTTAATTTTTTGTGAGTTAATTATTATTGTACTATGATATTTATTAATTATAAATTATAAAGTAGACTCAAACACGGAGACACATTTATAATATGTGCATGGAATTGTTTTATTATAATTAAATTAAGGGATAATTGATATCAACTTTTAAGGTTATATCAAAATTAAATTAAATTATTTATTTTTTTATTTAAATATATAAATTTTTAAAATTTTATCAAATTATAATTTTTAGTGAAACTCTACTGATATGACATAAAATTTTACCGAGATTAAAAAGATTGTACTAATTAGAAAGTTGAGTTATTTTAGAAACTTCAAAACACTATCGTATTTATTTTTCCAAAAATTTTAAAATCTAAATCTTTTTTTAAATTTAAAAAATAATACATGCAACTGACGTACTTAGGAGTTATCTGGTCAATAGATCAAGGAAAAATAAAAAAATTTACTGTCAATAGAGTTTCACCAGAGAAATTTAGGTTTTACAGTTTTAGAAAAAACAAACGTGATGACGTTTTAAAATTTTTAAAATGAATTAACTTCCTAATTAGCTTTCTAATCAGTATAGTCTTTTCACTTTCACTTAAGTAAAGTTTTGCTGAAATTCAAAAGTGTTGTAATTAAATTTAATTTAAGAGAAAATTACCAAAAATTACCTAAACTTTTAAAATTGTATCAAATTTCGATTACAACATAACATAAAGGAACTTACAAGTGTTGCAATGATCACCACTACAAAAACTAGCATGGTAAATTTGTAACTATCCAAGTAGCATAAAAACAATGAAATTACTCAAAATAATGTGAATGACTTGATATGAAACTTTTTCAGTTTAATTAAAGGTTTTGAATTCACACCATGTGAATGTACCTACTGTAAAACTCTTGTGAGAGTGTTTTACCGCTCTTCGAAATCCTATTTGGTACGAGTAAAATTAATCTCATCCCGTTGACACGAGGACACCTATGGTTTCGCACAAAAAAAACAATAAAAATTTTTAAAATTTTGATTGGGCGACAAATTTACCAAAATTAGTTTCAAAGTACAATCACCTATTTATGGTATTATTAGCAAATAAGGAAAGTTGAAATTGAGGGAGAAAAGTATGACACCATATAAGTTCCCCTGTATTGCTAACAAATGACACAATGCTATATATATCAAAATAATTGAAATAGTTCACCAAGATTTGTTTAAGGATGGCCTTCGTAAGATGTTTCACTTTTTCATTAATTTTTATCATAACTTTTTCGAGTGTTTATGGAGCAATTGGTCGAAGACTTCTGGACTCTTCTTTTCAAACTCATATCCCAAATTCTCCAAAACTTACAGAGACGCCATTGCCACAACCTACATTACCATCCATGCAAAAAGGTCAACCTTCTTTGTCAAATTTGCTTCCAATTCCTAGCTTACGAGGTTTGCCAAAAGTTACCTTACCTCCATTGCCATTTGATCTTCCTTTTACGCCCAAATTGTCAAATTTGGCCAACAGTCAAAATTCTCTGCCTACCGTACTTACGCACCATTTGATATCATTCCTGGCATATCCAAAGTCTCAAAATTCGATTTGTTTAAACTTCCTAACTTTCCTGGCATGCCTAATCTTCAAAATTCAAATTTTCTCCCACTTCTTAATTTGCCCAGCATGCCTACTTTTCCTAGAATACTAACCTTAGAAAATGATCAATCTTCTCTTCCTAGTCTTCCAGGTACGCCAAAGATCGATTTACCCAATGTGCCAATGGATCTTCCTAAACTGTCAATCTTCGCAAACATTCAAGCTTCTTCACCTAAAGTCACTATGGCACCATTTGGAAGCATTAACGGCATGCCTTAAGTAGCAAACTTTGATTTGCCTAAACTTCCTAGGTTGCCTGACGGCCAAGTATTCCAAAAAGATTAACCTTAGAAAATGATCAATCTTCTCTTCCAAGGATATCCCAGATTACATATCTTCCTTTTCTACGCCAAATTGCCAAATTGACGAACATTCAAGATTCTTTACCTAAAGCATTTTGGCATCGCTTGGTGGCATTCATGGCATGCCTAAAGTACCAAAGTTTGATTTGCCTAAACTTCCTAACTTACCTGACATGTCTAATCTTGAAAACATAAACTTGCTTCCACTTCCTAGTTTGGCAGATGGGCATAGTATTCCAAAAAGAAAGATAAATGATCAAACTGAAATTCCCTTTGCTTCATCCCTTCCTCGATGAGCAAATCAAATGACTTTAGAAGTTCTTCAAAGCACCTAAGTTTTTTTTTTTTTGGTTGTCATTTTTAGTATAATTTATATAAGTGTTATTATTTCATATTTTCCAGAACTTTATTTGTGGATGTGTGAAGCAATTTTAATACAATTCAATTTTGAATCTTGAGATATACTTCTAGACAATTTCATCTATTGTAATTATGTTAAAAGATCAATTATACTTAACTTACATTTCTTTTTGAAGCAATGTATGAATATGTAATTGTGCTTTTGTACTTTTAATTAATATTAACATCATTTGATTTGAAGATAATTTCTTTAGTCACTGGTTTCATTTGATAAAAATTATTTTTTTTTTATGAAAAACTGTAATTTTCAATTTTTTATATCAAAAGTTTAGCTTTTGGATTTTTATTATGTAAAATAATTTGTTATTTTTTCTTCAAAACAATTTATAATAATTTTTTTCCATTAAAAATATATTCTCTATTATAGTTTCTTATTTAATTAATTACTATTTTATATGATATGCATTATGAACAAATAAAAAGATAGTATTGATAATATAATATGATTATAAATAATCATTTTATAAATTAAAATTAATTTCTAATCACTGAATTATCAAATACTTAAAAGTTAATTATTAACAAGTTGCTGACAACAACAAATTATTACATGCACTTGCGTGCATTGAGCCACATATTTCAGTCCATACTCCAGGAGTCCTCACATGTGCCAAATCGTTTTTTTTTTCACTTAATGTTATTTTTTTTAAAGTTAACGTCTGTTATATCAATTCTAGGGAATTCGTTTTCTTCTTGTTTTATTTTGTAAAATATTTGGTTTGATTTCTTTTGCTGTGTTATTCTTTTCGCATCTCAATTCTTCTTTTTCTTCTTCTCAGAGTTTTTTTTTTTCTTCTGCTCTTCGATTTCTTTTTTTTTTGTTCTATTCGATTACTTTTGCTCTTCGATTCTCTGGATTTTTCTTTGATTTTTTGTTCTATTTGCAAATGGATGAGCATATTTCAGTTGAAATTGCGAATTGTGAGAATTTAGGTAAAATTCAGCTCCTTACTTTTTTGTGTTCGTGTGTTTCGATTCTCATTATGATTTGTATACGTTTTCTATATTTTTTGATTAGAGGTTTCATATTTTTATATGATTGAGTTCATCTTTTTTATGAAAGTTTTGAGATTGTGGATGCTTTTACTGCTATTTTATGTGTTGACTCTTTTTTGAATTCAGGTAAAATTTTATTTCGTCTGTTGATATGTTTTGAACCTACAATTGTTAAATAATGAATCTACTATTATTAAATAATGAACGTACAATTATTTAGTAATAAGCTTACAGTTTTTAAATAATAAAACTATAATTGCTAAATGATACACTTACGATTATTAAATAATAAATATACAGTTGTAAAATAATAAATTTACATGTTTATTCACAATTATTTTTTATTTTTGTTTTACAGTTAATAATATACATGCAAATAAGCTGCTACCAATGGTTTGTTGGAAGTGTGTTAATTTTGGTGAAGAGGCTTACAATTTGTATAACGATTATGCCTTTAGATTGGGTTTTAGTGTTAGAAGGGGTAAGCAAAGATATAAAGCTGGGAGTAAAATAATGTCAATGAAACAATTTTGTTGTTCAAAGGTTGGTGAGGATATAGAGTTGGGAGTAAAATAATGTCAATGAAACAATTTTGTTGTTCAAAGGTTGGAGAGAAAGAAAAGGTAGTAAAGGAAAATAGATCTTATTTAAAGCTTTTATTCAGTTTGATGTTGATGAAAACGAAGTCTGGACTATGTCGCAACACGAAAATGAGTATAATCATGAGTTATGTGCATCAAGTAAAACTCATCTTCTTCGTTCGCATAGAAAAATGATAGAAAATCAGCTGATTTACTTTGAGCATTTGAAATAAAGTGGTGTTGCTATTTCATATGGGATTAGATTGCTCAAAAAGCGATCAGGTGGTTCTCCTTTTGTGGGTTTTGTTGCAATGGATGCTTATAATATTTTGGTAGAGGGGAATTTGAGCAAATTGAATGACTGTAATTCTAATGCATTGATTGAAATTTTTAAAAGAATATGATCTAATGAAAATGATTTCTTTTTTGATTTTGAAGTTGATAGTAAAGCTAGATTGTGTAGATTTTTTTGGAGGGATCCACCGACGAAGGAAGATTATGAGCTTTTGGTGATCTATTAGTGCATGATATGAAGTATCGCACTAATAGATATGATATGATTTGCGGTCGTTTATAGATATATTTGCAATGAACCTATAATTTTGGTTTTTTTTTATTATGTGCATTATGTAGATTCATTTGTTATACATTGTAAGTTCACTATTTTGGTATATTATGTTCATTGTTTTACATGGTATTGTTTATTTCTTATAGAGTCTAGGTTCATTTATATACATGTTCATTTTTTGTGAACTAAAGGTTCACTATCAGTTAACAAGAAGTTCATTTGTTGTTTTCATGTTCATTTTATTTGTGAATTGAAGGGTCGTTATTAGTTAAGTGCATGTTCATTTTTTGTGAAGTGAATGTTCATTATCAGTAACTACATGTTCTTTTTGTTAATTGTAGGTTTATTATCAGTAAGCTGCATGTTCATTTTCTTGTTAATTATAGGTTCATTATCTATTGGCTGTATGTTCATTTTGTTATCTTAACTTTCTTATTTATTGTTTTTTCTGTTTTTTATTTGTAAGTATGAATCATCATTGTATTAATGTGATATTTGGATGTGAATTTTTGTTAAATGAGATAATATAGTTTTTTGTGTAGAATTTTAATGCATTTTTGAGATTTATAGGAGGTAGATATCCTCGTATTATAATGACAGATTAATTTGTTACAATAGCAGATATTGCTCAAATTTTTTCAAATTCGCAACATAGGCTTTAGATATGGCATATAGGAGAGAATTGAAAGAAGAATATCAAATAATTGAGAAATAAAAAAGAATTTGTTAAATTATTCAATTATTTGCTTAAATATACTAATTCAGAGATTGAGTTTCAATTTTATTGGACCAAGTATGTGAAAATTTTTAAAATTTTTGAGCTGATTTTTTGAATTAATCTAGTAATTATTTGTTTTTTTTTTTTGAAGGTTAGAAATATATTATGAGTGTAGCAAGAACTCCTTTTGATATTGTAATGTCTGCTAATTAGATTTTGAAAGTTACACAGATTTTAGCCACTCGTATAATTGAAAATAAAATAAATTAGGTTAAAAATAGAATTAACGGAAAGATGAAGGGTTAAGAAGAAAGAAGGTAAAATTTATTTAAATAAAATGATTTAAAATATATTAAAGTATATAATATTATATTATTATTAAAAAAAAAAGAAGATGTCAAATCGGAAAAACAAAAGAGGGTCAGCTCAAACGAAAAAGAAAAAAATATAAAAAATAAAGGTTAAATCGAAAGAAAAAAAATACATCAAATTGAAAAGTGGCATACCCACTTTTAGAAATAACACCTAAACGCCTGTGTTAATATTAAATGCACTGTATTTAACCTTCAGCCTCATACAAATATTTCTGGTACTATAAATCTAGCCTCTACAAACATAGAACTCAATTTCTTTCTCATTCCCTTTGCCGACCTCATCTTTTCTTTAGTCAAGTAACCTCTATTGCAATCTCATTCTAAAGAGAATATTTTGGCTCTGCATTTCTATTTTAATGATTATCTGTGATTATATCCTCCTATAATATAAATAATTCTATTATATAGATAAAATATCATAAATTGTATTTATTTTATTATTGGTTATTTATCATCATCTTATATACAATGTCTGTATTATACTGGTTCATATATCTCTTTTTCTTTTACATTATATACCTCATATTTAGTTCAGCCTCCAAGCCTATATATATATATATATATAATAATCCTTTATCATTATTTTCATATGCATGTGTATATATATAATATATAATATGATAGCATAGATCCATAAATCGGGTCACAGTTGTTTTCTCTTGATATGGACTCAAGTTTCTCTTTCAACTTCAACTATCTATAATCTATAAGCTCCTGAACCTACGTGAGAAAAATTCACGCTAAGTCATTTCTAACTTAGTAGTATATATAGGCATTGAAATTTTCCCACGTAATCATACAAAATGTATCATAAAACAAATCATGACTTATGATCATATAAATCGTATTTATGAAATATATAATAATACCATATCACATGCATGTAATGTCATATCCAAGTCATAATTCATGTCTTTACTTTTACATATATCACATAAAACTCATGCATCAACTATTTTCCTAATGCATGAAATACATTTCATATGTTCATACTATTTATCCGGGTCATTTATGACTTTTTACTTTTCAACTTGTTTGCCTTATTTACTTTCTCTCAATTAATCAACTTCGACAAATAACCTAAGTCTTATTTCCAGATTGTCCGGATACGGAGTGTAAAATAAATGAGTTAGTCATCTTACTCATCTATTGTAATCTTTATGCTTATTCGAACTCATTCATGTCAAGCATGCTCACCCAAACCAGGGTTCAGCTAATCTGACTGAGTATAATTGTAATCTGTATGTTCATTCGAACTTCCTCAAGTCAAGCGCGCTCACGCAAATTAGGGCTCAGCTAACTTGACTGAGTATAATGGATATGAGTACCAGGAACATGAGCACTCAAGTCAAGGCTAAACAACCTGATCCTTACTCATATATTTCGTCGATACATATCACTTATCCTCTTCATGATGTATCATTTACCTTGAAGTAGTTTTCAAGTAGAAAAATGAGCATTTATATCAAAGTACCCCTTTATTTCAATCTCATTCTTTTATATTTCGATCATATTTTCATATTTTATATGCATGCTCACATGTCACATTTATGCATATCAATATATTTTCACATGTTCTTACATCATACTTTAGAATTTGTGCATAATCGGCATATAACAGATCCACTAAAATACTATTTAAACATAGGTCACTATTGTTGTGAATAGTATCATTACGATTATGAAAAATATAGTTGGCCATAACACCTAGCCGTGAAAGATACTAGACTAAAGTGTTATGGTCATGATAGTTTCAAAATGGTTGTGACGCCGGTTGTAAAAGGGTCTAACTTGTGTCTATGGTCAAATTTTGTTAAAATTTCACTTTTAAACTCTTCCTAAACATGCATAGACATCATCCATGGTCATTAGACACCAAAACAAACAAGTTATCATAACTCAAATCATCCCTCAAAATGGGTCACAATCAACCTCACAACACATTAGCCATCTTCATGCTTATTAATATTTTTATACATATTCAAATAGTCTAATTAACCTTTCTAATATATTTATGCTTTCATATTTAATAATATCATGTTACTTATTAAATAAGCATGTTCAACAACACACACTTTAAGTCATATTGCCATTTTTATACTCGTTTGACAGTTGTTACCTTTTTAATAGTCATTTTAATATCTCATACATGTAATATACTATTTCATGCTTTCGAATTCAAAAATGAAACATTTCTTACCCATCAAGCTTGCTCAATTATCATATAAACACATATTACATATTTTACATGTATTTATCACATTTAAGGGGCAAATAACAATACACATATATACAAACTCTCTACTAAGAGCTTGTTAAAAACCAACTAAGGAGCTATCTACTCCCCTTGATGATCACCTCTTTCTTCCACTTGCTTTCCTAACACAACCATGATCATATATCAAATTTTATATCTATGGCAATTAAATATAATCATATATCAAATCCCATAATTTCCAAACTGAAGCTATCATGCTTGATTCTAACTTAATATCATGATTTCTTGCTTAATTAAACTTCAAGAAAAACTTTTCTCATGAAAATCCATCACCCCTTCTTCAAACCAAAACCCACTTCTATGGCTCTTTACCCAATCAAAACAAACTCATCAAATAACTTCAAAAGCATAACGAAGAGATGTAGTTCTCGTGTTTTCTTACCTTTTGATGATATAATACACACTTGATCATGTAAGGAAACTCATGGTCCCTTTTGCACCAATTTTCTCTCCCACAAACCTTTACCAAAATGGATAATTTCTTCAAATCTTGCTTCAATCTTGTTTTCCCTCTTGATTTAGTGTTTAATTCACTCAAAAACCATGAAGAATCACTCTTTTGATGTTTTTGGGTGTCTATGATATGTTTTTGGGGTTTGAGGATAGAAAAGTTGATGAAAAATGGCGATAAGAATGTGGAAAAAGCTTTTATACATACCTTTCACGGTCATGAAGAGTTACTGTAGCAACTGACCTTGAATAGTCATGTTTATCCAAAAAATTCAACTATCACAGTGGTGACACCTTTTGCCACTGTCATGACACTTTAATTTTTCACAATTATTGATTTATTTCGTCCCTTTCTCGAAACTAAAGCCAAAATCGACCAATATACCACACATATACCTTATATATACCTCCGATATAGCTTCTTAACTTTACAATATAACTCTCATATATTCAATATATATACATATTCTCCCTTTAAATTACCCTTCCAGGTCTCATCTTATGGGCGTTACATTATCAATTCCTTTACCTTTCTTTAACAGTAAGTATTATTCCTCTTGGCTCTCTATTATATTCTTTGGGTTTTAGGGATAATTGATAGTATTATAATAAAATAAATTGGGATTTCTCTAAATAACAATTTTAATCCAAGATATTGTTTTTCGGCTTAGGCAACGATAATATTGGTGGAGATAACCACCACATCGAGTGAGATTTTTTTTGACGGATTTTTTAGGCTCCAAAAATTTAGGTTTGTATAAATAATCATTTGAATTCGCCCTTAAATTTATATGTGATTGATTTTGTGAATGAATTGAGTTATGGCATGATAATAGAAATTTATTGAAATTATTGCTAAACTATGAAATTTAATTTAATTGGCATAACTATGATGATCAAATCACTAATGTATGTATGAGGGTGATTGCAAATGGCGTGAATGCCATGTTATATGTGTAAATACATGCAATAATTTTTATGATTATATGTATCCCTAAGCTTTCAGTAGCTTAGCATATGAGTTTCCTGCATGTAGGTTAGAGCCACTAGGTAGTGGAGTTGACGAGAAGAGAAGATGAGCCTATCAAAGAAGTCAGAGTCTACTCATGCATTTTAATTTATTTATTTATACTTATTCATTTGGGATAACTAGACAATTATTGAATTAGTTTTAGTTGATTAATTATTTTAATTGGACTTTATATAAGGATATAATAAGTGGGCAAGTGTTAGCCCATGAACTTGGTAATTGGTTATTTTAATTAAAGATGTAAACTAGTAATCAATTACATGATATAGATATATGATATGCATGTTTATTACGATTAAGTTAAGTAAGATTAGAAAATTTTAACTTTGACGTAAGATAATAAGGTTTAACTAGACACAATTGGGTAGCATTTTCTTGTATAGTAGGGTTTAGTCTACTGCATGTGAGGGTGTTACAATTTTTAGTATCAGAGTCTAGTTTAGGCAGTTCTACACCTGAGCGAACTATGAGTTTATCATGCATTGCATACATGAATAACATCTAACTCTAACAAGGGCTATTTCTTTATGAACTTGTAGGTTAATGAGAGCGATGTTCTAATCCGAGTACCGTGTTCATTCTCACATGAGGCTGGGGCATTGAACTAGCCCAGCATCGGCAGTGTGCAAGGCCTGCAGGGCATTCCTGATCTAAATCAACCAATAGGCCAGCTAGAGATGGCCTAAAACCCCTTCTTAAAGGAGATAAAGGGACTTTTCTAGCAGTTTATTAGGGTTGACTACAACAGCAGGCCCCACCACCACCATTAAAGCCCACTATTCTAATTAACAAACTTAAAAAGAATAGAGCAACAATATTTTTGGGTAAGGATAGGTGATCCTACCAACACCGAGCAATGGCTAGAGTAGACTGAGAGAGTTTTTAGAGAACTATAAGTCCCCGAGGAGAATTGGTTCAAATATGTTATTTCATTGATGTAGTCTGACACTTGTGACTAGTGGAAGATAGTCCTCATGAGACCAATAATGACTAGCCAGTCACTTAGGATTTCTTCTTGAAGCGGTTTAGAGACCGCTATATGCCACATATATGCTTAGATGAGTAGAAGAAGAGGTTTATGAATCTCATACAGGGTAGGATGTCGATCATGGAGTATGAGACTGAGTTTACTCGGCTAAATAAATATGCTCTAAAGCTTGTTAGCACCGAGAGAGATATGTGTAGGAAGTTCAAGGATAGACTTATTGGGGAAATTAGTGATATGATATTGTGTCTTCACCATAGTATTATTCGAATCTTATTGCTTTTGCCCTCACCCTAGAGATGAGAAAGAGATAGAAGGCAAATGAAGAGACAAGGGGACAGACGAGTTCAGTGGTCCAATCGACATGTAAAAAAGCCCAGTTCTATACAGGACAGTCATAGGGAAATGGTCAGGGCTAGAGTCAAGGATAGTCACATGGAAATGCATTCATAGAAGAGGGTACAACCCTCTAGGACTACTTCAGCAGTAGGCAGTAACCAGTAACCAGATGCAATCTACTAAAGAAAATGTTCCTCTATGTAATAATTGTCATAAGAGGCACATAAGTGAATGCCAAATGTCCACATCAGCATGTTTTAAATATGGGTCCATGGAGCACAAAAAGAGGGATTGCCCTCTAGTTGTTCGCAATACACCTACTCAAACTACTAGATCAGCTTCGACCTGGATAAGGAATCAAATTAGAGGAGGTTGTACAGGCAACACACAAACAGCTTCAAAGACAATTAATAGGCTAGGACCTGGGTGAGCCCCAGACATGGTGTATGCTATTAGAACTAGAGAGTACAAGGAGGCTATAGAGGATATAACAGGTGATACCATGGTAATCAAAACCGGACCGGCCCGGCCGGTTCAACCGGGAAAACCGGGAACCGGTGACTGGGCCGGTCGGTTTTTACATATTAACCCGGCTAAGCATCAGACCGGGTGTAAAACCGGCCGGTTCGACGGTCGAACCGGGAACCGGATGACCCGGCCGGTTTTGACCGGTTTAAACGGTTCACCAAAAATGAAACGGCGTCGTTTTGACAAAG